>MIEF01009244.1:0-34052 GCA_001870725.1 Taenia solium | reverse complement strand
GTGCGTTTCAAAGCCCCAATCGCTTACACTTTAATGTACTTTATAAGAAAACATTTATGAATGAAACTTAGCCGTATTGGTATCGAGGGTATTAAAAGTTTGAGGCCGCGGACGGTTGATGTTGAGCGTAGTACAGGATTGGAACGAGGACAGCAAAGACAATAGACTAAATAGCTTTTCCAATCCGGAGGACGTAGATCCTAAAAAGCACTGTAAGTCTGGAAGCGTAGTTTGTATGATCCGCCCTGTTGCTGCAATCACCTTCGGTGTCAGTCATTACGACAGCTATTGACTGAAAGGAGGAAGACTTCCGAGATAAGCATTTGGCCTGTTTCCCGTAAATTTTGACGGGGTTTACCCGTTCTATTCTCTGACAGCAGAATGTTTGGAAAGGTTTCTTTGTTAGTTAGTATCCTCCAACGAAAAAATGTCGAGGAAATGTTTGCTTCAAACTAAAATTTGTTTTACGAAAATGATGACATTGAGTGTTTCTTGGGAGTTTTTGGCCATTCCCACTTTAATGTTTGATAAACTGCCCATCTGGGTTCTCTTGAGCTTGATATAACACCGAAAAGCGCTAGATCGGATTATTGTATTTTATTTAAATAATTCAGGCAGAATTTATATTGAAACGCTGTTTTTTCACCACGGATCAGGATACAGAGCTTAACATCTGAGTGGTTACTGACCCGTTGATCTTGTTTTTTTTCTTGGCATCCACAGATCCGGTTGTCCACAGTTGACGTTTTTAGATACAGATTTCTCCTAATTTACCATCAGTAAGCCATATTCTCTGTTGGATCCAAGGGATATTTGGTACACCTCATCGTCCTGCCACCATTATGACCTCCAATTTACCCTTTATTGGATTATTCAATTATGTGACGCCTTCAATATTGGCCTCACCACCTTTGTGTGTCCCTGTTCTTCTGTCAATGGTGAAATTTAAGGAGCAGTCTTTTTGACATGCCGCTACCAGTCTATTAACCTGTCGAAATATCTCAAAGGTGTAGCATCCTGCTTATTGAGAAAATACAATTAAAATTGACGTGAAAGCTGTCGGTATTGTCTCCCCATCGGCTAGAACTTGATTGGTGTGCTTTTCAACCTCTACAGTCGTTTAGAGTTTGAGAATTGAAAATAAATTAGGTGCTTTTAAGCTCCCCTTTGTATTCCCTACTTAGCCATTCTTCACCACACTTTGGGGAAATTTGATATTGCCCTTGTTTAGTGCTCCTCCATTTAAATCTCTTGTTTTTGTGGGATTTTACGTCTGTAATAAAATGAACTGGGTGACTTTTGGTTAATTAAGTTTTAAATATATGCTGCCTTGAGCACAGTGGCCAACTCTAAGCTTTCTTTCGCATTCCCTTTACTTATTTGCCTGGTCTGCCTCACCTCACTACTATCGATGAGGCACCCCTAGGCATTCCGATTCAAATTCCGATTTGTCAGTAGGCTAGACTAGAAGCCTGGATGATTTGCTCGTGTTTGGTGTCTGGAAACTTTCTTTCATTCATTTTTTTTCCTGCTCAGTACCAAGGCCTTTCCGGGACTGGGGTACTCGCGTCATCCGCTCTCTGGCCAACAGGTTCTAGAGGAGCTAGTCTCTCAACGAATCGCCCAGGTATGATCTTGAAGTTGTTTCTTCACTTGTCTCCTCCCCTTTTGGTCATATTTTATCATTCATTTTACCATTAATAATAAATTGCAGTGAAATTCCTATTGATAGTTTGTGGATCTATATGTGATGAAGCAAATCTCTCAGCACATAAGTACTTATTTACCTCCATACCCCAAGGTTAGCCATTTGTGGTCTTATTGCACTTGATTCTATTTTCACATGATAAGTACGTTTGGAAAAACGGTAAAGGATTTCTCTCAGACCTAAAATACCACCGAAGATGATGCAGTTAATAATTTTTTTACGAAATTGCACGTTTTGGATGAGAGGCGTAGGAGTGTATCGCATGCAGTAGGAAATTTGGTGCTACCTTATAAACCCAAGAATTCACGTAAGAAGGGACATGTAGGATCGCACCATTGTTACAACTGCTAGGGGTAGGCCCTTATTTCGCTGGTGAAATACCTTCTCCGTGATTTCTTGCACCAAATCAGTACCAATGTACTGCACTCTTTCCTCTTTGGTGGTCTTTGGTGTCATATCTCCTACTAGTGACTAGATTTGTCGTTCTGGCGAACCTACGAAAATCAAAATCGCTTTGAAACCTCCCAGTTTGTTCTTTTCAATTTTCGAATTGATGACTTGCTGAAAAGAATACGATAGGGTTTTGTGCTTAGTCTTTGCTAAGGATTCTACCAACCGCGAGTCATTCAGTGTTTGCACACGGCAGGTGATCGAATCCACCTCTCCTAAACGCAGAATCTGGATTCTTATTAAGAAAAGGGAGAGTTTTAAACAAACGACTTTCCAGTATGCATAAGAGATTGACCTTTTCAAAGTACGCTACTCAAGTCTCCAAGGGGGATAGGTCATCATGGTCCGCATGTCTTATTTGGTTTGTTTAGCTTGGACTAATCAGAGGCGAAAAATAGTGTATGCAGCCATTTTTATGATCGTTTTTTGGCAAATGATGAATCTATTCAATTGTCTTACTACCAAATGACTGTGCCCCAACACTGGCGTAACGTAGTGTGCTTGAATCCTTCTGTATGGAGGAGCATATATGGAGGATCGGGATCCCATGGAGGTGAAATTTGTTGAACGAGCTGAGCTGTTACTCGTTGGCACCTCGACCGAGTAAAGGAGTGTCAGTTCGTATTAAAGGTCTTTCAAATGACTATGTTGGATTACTCCTATCCATACTGGACTGCACATGTAGTCAGACCTGAGAGAATTGACCGTTGTCAGAGTGAGTAGTCTGACGGTTCAGTGACTCCTTTGTTGGCATGACCTAGCCTGTCTCAAATATTGGTCTCTCTGCTTAAACCGTCTATATTAATGCGGTAGGTTTATTACCTAGTATTTGTGTACGAGTTATCCGTACTTCAAAAAATGCATTCATGTCAAAACACCGTTGCGGTAAACTTGGCAAACACCCTTTTCGTGTATGCGTGTTTAATTTTTGAAAAACCATATTATGTACGTAATTATGTACCTGACAAGTGCTGGAAGTTAGCGAGATTCTTCCGGTAAACGCTTTTATTCCCAAATTGTTTTAAAATGAACCCAGGTTTTAGTTCTGTGAGAATTTGTAGTTCCGAGAGGGGCTGGCTGAAATATACCGTACTTTAAAACGATTGAGTGTAAAAGTTCAAGGAAAATGAAAGTAGGCGGTGCTTTGAATGCATGAAGCGTCAGGCGGTCGTTCAGAAAACTCGCCTTTAAACCAACAACTGTACGCATTATAAACACTGGCCATTATGTCCCTAGTATCAGACATCACTGAGTGATTGGTCCCTTGCGAATGCGGGCTGGTAGCTATCTCAACAGCGCGGCAAACATTGTAGTTTAAGGGGCTCAGATCAAGCGGACTAGAGGTGATATAAGCACAGGAATTCCGGGTCATTTGTTTATGGATCCTGTAAGCTGTGCGAGAAGCAGCAGCCATGTAGAGGCATGCAAGATGCCTTCCGAATAGCTCTCCTGATCCAGGGTTTGACAGTCTCTGATATCTGGCCGTGGACCATCGTATTAATTCTAAGGTCTCGAAAAGTAGAGGAAGCATCACATTGGCTTTCATTATTTGAAAACTCCTAAAGCCTTCATTTGACGATGGAAATGTGACCTTGATGATGCCGAAAATATCTCATTTGCTGCGGAAGGTTCATTCCCACTGGGGCCAGGATCGCTTTTCTGAAAAAAAAACTGTTAGACTGAAAAAGCTTACATTATTTTATAGCTGGTACAGGGAATAAAAACCTCGATAAACCTTTGGATTGTGCGTGTCCTGTACAAGTCCTAGTCTTACAAATGGTAAATACTTACTCTCGATGTTTATCAACATGGTGTGTGTCATCGCGCGCCATTAGTCAAACGAGGTCACAAGACGCGGTGTTTTCGTTCAAAAAAGGCCTTTGAACCAGTTGTGGTTCCTTTGATTTCCAAAGGCGCTTGAATCGCGCCCACTTATTTACACAAAGCGGTGTGTGTTTGGTTATTTCAAACGCTTGCTTCTGGGGTCTGTCTAATAGGAAGATAAAATAACCATAACCCAGTCAGCTTATTGTTATATTATGCTGTCACCTGTTATCGCTTCGTCTCTTCCCTACTTTTTTATTTCCTTTTTATTAAATGCGTTAAGTTTGTGTGAAGTGTTGACGTCACATATATGTGACTGATGGTGATCGTGTCAACGTGACTTCATTTATCCAGACTCTAATACTTCCCTGAGAACTGCGGCGAACTTGCCACTATTTCCGAAATGAAGCAACCGTTTGGATCGCTAATTAGTTATTGATTTGGATATCATAAGTAGGTGAGTCACCCCGATTAGTCGAAAGACCAAAAATTGAGGCGGCAGATCAGATGGTCATCTAAATGTCGCCTTTGTAAATTATCTTACAAGCCTTTTTTTTCTAATTTTTTAATTTTTCTAGAAGTAGGATGAATTCATTTGCCAAAATCCCGATGTTCCCACTTTTTGCAATTTTGTGCAATTTATTCACCCTCGGAGTCATTTTTTTTCGTTAGCAGCCTTCTGTATGCTCGTCTACTATTTCCCTCTACAATTAATTTAGCTGGTGAAGATGCTTGAACTGTATTCCGATCTGCTAAACTGCGGGTGAGCAAGAACTTTCGTTATAGAACCTTGATGCGGCAACACGGACAATTCGAAATATCAACAGTTTTTATCATGGGTGTCAATTATGTATATATGCTGGTTGGTAGGCCTTAAAACCCTGGGCCAACAAGTGATTTTAATCGGAGATCAAGGCGGGCGAGCTGAAGTGGATGGAGGCGGTTACATCTATCCATCTTAAACTACCTTCGACTTATTAGATTAGTGTTCCAGGAATACTTGGTCGCGCGGAACAAATCGGCGAGACATAGAGGCATTCTGAAAATTGACGTCAATTGCTAAATGCGTTTTCTTCAAGCTTCTCCTTCTCTGTTTTGGCTGACCCAAAAAGCACTCACGTCGTTGCATAAGTGGCCCAATTTCTGGCTAGCATTGCTCATTCAAATTTCACGGGAACTGCATTCTTGTTAGTGATACTTACTCGACACTATAGCTCTTAATTAGGAAGCGGTTTCCAGCCTGAGATAACTAAAAACAACGGGATGTTTATGACATCGCGTAACAAGTAGTACCCCGCGATGATTCAGGAACCTGTTAGACCGTGACTCATGCTTCAGTGCGTTCTCATGGCACATTTACACTGCATTGGTGATGCACTTGAGTCGCCACTTCCCCAATTAACGCATGAATTCTTGCGTCGAAGTCTATTTGAAGACTTGAGGCAGGGACAGATTTATCAAGGCTACCGTCTTTGCTTGCAATGAGCTATGAATGAGTTGGAGCTTGGAGTTGAATACCCACAGAAGAGTTGTATCGAAAAAGTGGCATCATTCACTTAATTTATTCAAAACAAACACATCAATCTTTTTTAACAACTAGAATGAATGAGTAACCTACTGGCTTGAGGCGTTTTTCTATCATTAAGGTCGTCCAAATTAATCCCCAGTCCGAGAAGACCACCAACTGATGAACATTCCCATCAACCCGTAGATCTACCATCAAATTGTTCCGGTAGTTTATTCGGGTCTCTACTTCCTTGGCACGTGATCTTATTACACCTTAACTTTGATAATGAGTATCAGCCTACTTGGAGGCCAGAGGCTCTGAATGCAATATTGGAACCTTACACACACAGCCTAGAGGCCCTTTCAAGACAAATTGGGGCTGCCGACTCTTGAAGAGAGGAGAGTATATTTCAAATGGTTTAAATTTTATCTGCTGCAATTCTACATTCATCCTTTCGTTTAAGTAATGCCTGTGAAGCTTTAGCATGAAAATGCTCCTCCAGCTCATTGCAGCATTCAACTTCACCTAGTCCAATGTGGAAACGGTGCTGGAATCCTTTACGCTCCAACTTCTGGAAGTTTCAAATGCTCACTGCTTCCACGGGAAGATTAGTCTTTTGTACAATTTCAAAACAGGGTTGACTATTGCGATTGTGTGCTGGGTACTACTACCCCCGTGGCCGTCGGAATCACACTGAAGTACCTACGAGTGTCTTCCAAACATTTGTACCATTTCAGTGCTTTACTGCTGAGCGGCTGACACCCGTAGATTCGGGTTCCGCGTCTTTCACGAAAAAGTTATCACTATATGTCTGGACTGGGCTTGCTCAAGTACGTAAGAGCTGGCAATCAGTAATGTGAGATATTTATCACTGGTCACCGCATATAGTAACGTCATAATATTAACCATTTCAACATTTTATTGGAGAATTGAAAGCACCACGATAACCAAACCTCTCTTTGTATGGGTATGTATGATATAGTGTATAATGTAAACTGGGAGAATCGCTGGTCCAATTCCAGGGTTTCCAGTTGTGCATCGAGGAGGAAGCAGCAGCAACAAGTGGCACCAACACCACACTCCTGAAGACGTCGGACACATGCCAGTCAGTCACCCCATCCAACGTGCCTTCGGAAGGGCTCTCGGGTCCCCTGACACCAGTTCTGCCCACACCAAAGCGTGCCATCCACTCGCGCAGCCTTGCTTTTCGGCTGCGTCACCAAACAGCACAAAAGACTGGAGCCATGAAGGCGACGACATTGCCAGCGGGACTTCAGGAAAGGCCTGGTCCATCCGTCAATCCTCAGTCGCGAATCGCGTTCACCGGAGGTCTGCTTTCTGCCTCCAAGACGGTGCATTCTGTGAGTTTCTTGTTGCTGTTACTGATATGTATTTACTGAACTGACATCGCCAAAGAATACCGCATTTTGGAGCTTATATAAAGTTTGGATGACTTTCGTCCGCATTCAGTGGTTAGACGTGAGACTTGCTCCTGCTATTAATGGCTGTCAGAAACCAGACGTATACATTGTCAGATTTGTCCAACTTTTATCCACACCTCTTACTCCAATTTCTTTATTGTATCTATGGTATGATGCCCGATTTGTTGTGAGATTCTCTGTCAAAATTATTGTTGAAGGTGATATTGTAATGATAGAAGTTGGTATTATTGATGGACCGAGCCACTGTTAAACGAGCTCCGGTATTACTTGGATTTATTTCTGGCAATCTCACCAATCTTTTATGAGTAATTCCCGTTCTTGATTTTCATTCATTCCCTTAACACACTTTTATCGTCATTTCTCGCGGAATGGCAGGTGGTTCACTGCGTCATGTTTTTTATGCTTGGTTCGACCACGGCAGTTGGGATGAATTTATATTCTCTGGTACTACGAAAGTCTTCATTTATGAGGAAAAGTAGGCTCCTATTCTTCATTAAAACTCCCTCCAAGGACGGGAATAGTAGGTGATTATTTCTGGACACTAGAAGATGAAAACAACCTTTCGGTACAGTTCATCCCAAAAACTCTACATTGCATGAATTAAAGTTGACAATAGTTTGCGAGTGTATTACTAAAACAGAAAAGTTACTCATTTCACTGCCACTTTTTTGCCATTTAAGGGATGCAGATTTAAACAGTTGTCTGAAATCACTTAGGTTATTAACTAGTGGAATTCTTGTGATGGTTTTAGCCAACTTTTTGGCCGAAATTGTAAGTCGAGTCCCTCTAAGCAGCAATATTCCTTAGTGTTAAGAATCTCAAGGATGAATTCCATTATTTCGCATTTGCTGAGGGATGCAGTAATTAACACGAATTTCACATTCCACAGTTGGGATGTTGCGAAATTCACCTGCATCAAAGTAAATCAGTTCTGTGCGTTTAACAAACAGTGTGTCACTTATGCTTGGTTGTATCGCCAAACTTGAAACTCCGTAAAGAGAAATGAATAATTCAATTAGTATTGCTGAAAATCTGACGGTTTTAAGCATTCCCTGAGCGTTAATTTTGCTCCCATGGATAAGGCCCGTTGGCCTTTTACGCGCTTTAAAAGTATTATTCTACCTCGCCTGCAGTTAGGACTCATGCACACGGCCACAGTCCCCTTGTCACGATTAAGTTGGTATTTTTTTCCATCCTGGTTATAGTAGTGTGTGCAGTAAACGTCAATGTCACTTCTACGATTTCTCGTGTTGTGGAAAAGAGGGAACCATGGCGTGTGATGCGTGTGTGACCCCTACACAAGCGTCCGATGTGATGTGATCTAGTGCAGTTCGCTGCGATGCGGTGTGTGTCATGGTGTATTTGTTTACCTTGCTTCCCTGACGTACACCCTTGCCACGTAGTAGTCAACATTGCAGGTGCATTCAAGCGCACGGGGCCAAGAGTCACCCATACGCATGCAACAGTACACCGGTGAACTGTGACGTGGGTCAAGCTCAATTCAATGGCACAGCGATTTTGGTGAACCGGTATTGATTAAAATGGTTCGTTTTATTGTATTGAACCAGCGAGACGGATTTGGATAGGGCTTACGACAGTAAATTCATGTGTTGTACTCTGTTATCAAGGTGTTTTGCTGTAGAAATTCAATAACTGCAGAGAACTTTTGAAAGTGCTTTATTTGTTAAACAAATCGCCAGTGCGTTTTATAATCCTTCCATATAGTATTGGGACAACGTGTCTGTAAATCTTACTTTTGTGAAGATGAAAAACCCAAATGAAGCTATGTGGTCATGTGATTGTCTGATACTGATGGCAGGAAGGATGGAAGGATGGAGGATGAGTTAATGTCTTCCTCCAATCCCCCCTCAGCCCATCTCATCCCAGGGTTCAAGTCCTCCCACTGGTAAATTTTGAGTCACCATGAGGTATGAGGTCTTGGGTGTGTCGTATATTGCTCCCAACTTTCTCTCAACAATACTAGTCAAGTATATCCCTTTCTAAGGACAAAGTGGTGCGTGCCTTGGAGGTTTAGAGTGGATAGTGGGTGGATCTTTTGAGACTAGTCCCTGCTGGTGATTTGCTTAACGAAAGAAAGTCATTTCTCATCCCAAGTCAGTCAGCAGTTAATCCTTTCCTATTGGTTCATTTCTATGAGGTGAAGGAGTTAAAGAACTGTTAATTAATAGCTTTCGTTGCCTATTCTCTGTCATTTGTTAATGCATTTGGCACTCATGTTTGACACTTTGCCAAATAGTTTAGTGTAAACTAAGTGTGTCGTAGCTTACGTCAAACATAAATAAAAGTTGCTGTTGACACATTGCTGTCGAATCAACGTGTCAGCAGTGATACATAGTTCCTCATAGTCAAAAATAGAGGTCCTTTCTGAATGTGATGCATCATTATGCGGTGATTCATCAACAAAATCATTTTGCTTAAACTGTTAGATGCTGGGCGGTGCCTTCTGCTGCTGCACCTTGCATCTCAGAATTCTATAAAACAAGTTTGGCCAGACGTTTCTGCCGCTTTGGAAGTGAGCTCAACCCGGATCACGCTCATCAAATTCATTCAACCAAAATATCAGTCACAAGTAATATCAAGTGTCTGGAAGCCCCCGACTCGGTTCTCTCAGGAAGTTCTGCGTGAGTTTCATAGAGCGTGATCGAAAGGAAAATGGCCAGTCCAATTATTGCAGGTTTTGTTGCGTAATTTGTGGACCCAATGTATGAGAAACCGAGGATTGTCTAAGAAGATATTTTTTTGGTTACTCTTTTACCCACACATGGTGTCCATCCACCTTAGCTGGCTTCGTAGGTAACGCCCGTCAGGCGTAGACTACTAAATGATGAAATCGTTTTTCTTTATTTGCTGTTAGATTTTTTTCCTTCAGCCACCCGTTCATGAATGCAGGAGTCTACTAATTCAGCTTATTTCAAATATCAATTTAAGGAATCCAAATGTTCTTTAAGTAGTTAATGTTGGATTCTACTTGCAGTGTTTTCCAGCTGCAAACCCTTCGTCTCATCTCAGATCTCCCATGTGATGCAGTTGCTCACCAAAACAGTATGTATACCTGTATCCGTTCAAATACCTTCGTTTACCTTTCAGCCTGTTAACTGCACACTTCATCTTATAGCGTAAAGTTTTGCTTTTTTTAGTTGTTTAAAAGGATTCATCTGAAATGATGAGGCATCTTCACAGACTGATATATATATATAATAACCATAAAAAAAGTAAATGGTGAGATTTAGCCTATCCCCGAATTAAGCGCTTTGGGGAACGAATCAGCGCACACTCCCCTGTCCAATGTTTTTTTCAACTGCCTACGTTTACCACTTCTCTTATTTGAGTTTCCACGAGGATTCAATCCCCTGTCTCCACTATGCTAATGGTTCGGATGGGAAAAAGTTCACTTTTCTACCCAATAACACCCTTATTTCCTTCTGCATTCGAGATGCCGAAGTTTACAATGGTAGACCCCCGGCCAATTGGTAATTGTCCTATATTCTTAATCGAATGCCATCTATTAAAACACACCTTTCCACCGAGTCATTCAATCTACCGAACGGATATCGTTACGGATAGATTTTCCGACTCTAATGATGTCTGATAGTCTTTCACCTACACCAAAGCCTTTTTAGTTTGCTTTGACTAGCTACAACCTTAATGTAACCCAGAATCACCTCAGGGTAATTCAGTGTCATACTCAATGACTTCAAGTACAAATGCATTTCTTAAACCTAGGTTGTATGATTGCATGTCCAAGCACCGCTGTAGCTCTCGAGTTCAGGCAAAGTCAGATTAATTTTCCCTCTTTGAATATCAATGTTATAGTCTTCGTAGAGGTCGAGGTGCCATATAGCAGTTAAGGTGTCATTTAAAACATTAGAAGACGTACAGATTTCGGGATGGTAGCTGAGGCACTAGTAGCATAGGAGCTTAATTCTCCGGCGGCCGAAAAGGCCAACTTGACTGTTAGTTGACCTCCTTCTCTCATAGCAGACTGGTAAATCTAACGAATTTAGATCATCCTTTGGATTTCGATTATTTCATTTATACTATCCTCTGCTAGGGAACCTTATTAGGGATAAATATTTGAGGACTTATCCCGACTTACCGCCTTTTTAATGCTGTCCCATCACTTATCTGGGTTATTGTTTGCCTCCTACTAAAAAATGTAACAAATATTTTCTGTGGAGAACTTCTGACTCCTTCAATCTAGACCTCGCTCTTTTTCTGATCTTTGCGCACAGCTCAAAATTTGTGGCTACTAGAAAACAGTTTGTGCAATTCCCTTGACTCTTCTTATCTCCATTAACTAGCCCTAAGCCTTCCATGAAAGGCAAACAAAAACTTTTATTATGTTGTGCAAGGGATAAAGGTCAGACATGTTGCACTGTTGTCGCACTAGATTTACTTTCAAATCAAATTCAAAGCATGCTAAACTGACACTGGTGTCTAATAGAACTGAACGACCAGCGCCATGTGTAAGGTAGGAATGATGCAACGTCACCACTGTGGAGGTTCAATTTTGTAGCCTCACGAAAGACAACCTCCATTCCCATGCCCGACTTACGCATTCATTCATAGCAACATTTTACTGTAGGTGGATCGTTTTACGGTATTATCAAGGGAATGTTCCTTTTATTCGAGATCATGTCCATCATGATCCAAGTGATCTTAGAGGCCCCATTATCTTTGAAAAATCTTCACCCCTTCGTATCTTCTGGCCTATGCGCACCGTTTTGTCGAATCCCCCCATTTCTTTCTCTTTGTAAGACTCCCATACACCTAGCCATCTCTCAACTGCGGTTGCTCGGAGCTTGGAAAATGAACGACAAATGAAAACCTCCAGTTGAAGTGGAAAACTCTCAACACGGACGGGACCACCAATATCGTGTTTGGGTCTGGCGAAATCTGATTGGTGTTTTTGTTGACTAATGGAAACAAAACCGCACAGTGATTGGTCGCCTACCCGTTTAGCGCGCCACTTGACAAGCGCGCACGTGCAGCCCTACCGCGAATGGCGTGCCTGTTGATGAGGCCACCATATTTAGCACGCTCCTTGTGTTTGTGTGTGGTGATGCGGTCTCAATGACAGAGTACGTGGAATAATGCTGAAATCCGTCCTTATTTTCCTACTTTCCAACCTTGCATTTGCTGTCACAGAGACCCTTCTCTGTCCCTCGGGTTGCTATTGTCCGTCAGAGGAGGTTGCTCATTGTTGTCTCTTCCCCTGGGACCATCCCTCGCCCGTCCAATGCCATTTGCCCGGTCAACGACAAATTTCCGCCAACTTGAACTCCACTCTGCGATGGCCGACTATAGACACTTGTTTAACCAGGTGGACTGAGCTTTCTGTTCAACTCTTTCCTGGCTCTTGGCCACCCGCTCCACTAAAGCGATCATGTACAGCTCAGTTGCGTCGCATTTCCATCTCCGGTGGGAGCCTAACCCTTCTAACTGCTGAGCACTTTCAAACCCTCTTTGGGCTTCAGGAGAATCACTTAAAGGTTCTGGTAATTCAAAACACTCGGTTGGAGAGTCTGCAATCGGGTCTCTTTGATCGGCTCTCCCTAAAGACACTAAGTGAAATCCATCTGAATCAAAACTATAACCTCAGCTCCAAGGGTTTTGGCACATCTGTCTTCTCTAGCCTGCCACGATTGGAAACCCTAAATCTTCAGAGCAATCGTATTGAGAGGCTGGATTTCGTGCGATGGGGCTTTCCCACAATTAATAAGGAAAAACCAGCCAGTCGTCTTATCTCCCTCAATCTGGCTAACAACAGCCTGACGTACATAAAATCGGGCGCATTCAATTTGTTCCCGTTCTTGGAAGTGCTCTCCCTGGCAAATAACAAACTGTCTAGTCTTTCATCTGATGTATTTGAAGGTCTCACTAGTCTGAAGCACTTAGATTTATCAGGCAATCTACTGAATATTCTAGGGTTAAAGAACTCTTTGTTGGAATTCAGCATCACATTGGCTAATCTGAATCTCCTAGATATCTCTATGAATCCCCTTATGCGAAGCGTTTATACCGAAACTGTTAAATGGTGGCTCTCCTCTGGGTGTCCTTCCTCCCTCACCCACCTCATTATGAACCACATCGATGTAGATCAGGGTCAAGAGCTACCTATCCTTCCTCCGATCGACTGGACGAAGTGTCAGAAGTTGGCACGGGTGGAGATTCAACAGATACCTCGGCTTTCCTGTCTCCCTGCCTCCTGGCTACGGTCCGATGTTCTTCCGACGCATCCGGCGCTCATTACTTCTGCGACACGTATCTGCTTGCCGCCTAGTACCACTACTACTACTGCCAGCTCGAAAACTACAACTGTTCGACCAAGGCCTGGGCCTACCGTCGCTACTACGGGGTCTGAACCCTTGGGCTTGCGAGAGCTTATCGTCAGCTCTGTGGTCGGTGCGGTTCTCTTCCTTCTCCTTATATTGCTCATTGTGATTGTCTTCATGTGCCGTCGGAGACGTTGGACGCATGGGTCGGTTGCGAAGGGGAACGGAAGGCCGAGAAGTGGTGTTTTGAAGGCTGGAAGGCGAGAGATCCCCATAACGTCCACTTACATCCCCGCATCAGATTGTCATCTTCCCCTTGCTGACAACGATGATGGTGAGTTGTCGGCCTCTTCAATGCGTCAGACGGGGTCGCGTATCCTATATGATGAAAGCGGTGTCCCCGTCTGTAGTATGGTCGTGCCGGAGGTTGGCTCCCCCACCGCTGTCCTGTTGGCTGACGGCACTCTTGCCTACGTGCCTCAATTCATTCCTCTCTCAGGCAGAGCCACGCCGTCCAGCCATACGGGTCTCCTGGACAATAGTTATCGAAGCTCGCGTCTTCTGCTTAAGCAACCGGTCATGGTTCCGCTGATGACCAGCCACACCTCTCTTGCGACCTCGCAAATCGATTTCCCACGTCAACAACAGAGGTTGCCGTCGTCGTATCAGCCTCTCGGCAAGACTGGACCCCGTTTATCCAGCCATCATCATCATAACGGTAGTAGTAATCATGCCCCAACATCGACGCTATCATGTAAATCAACCTCCTTCTCTTCCCTTGGAGGTTCCGTGCACTCGGAGATACCGCTGCACGCGAGCGCTTTTAGCGCCAGTCCACCGCCTCTAGCGGCCGTTGTACAGCCGACTAAACCCTCTATTCCCCCTTCTTCTTCCCCCTCAGCTGTATCGTCCACCGAAGAGCCCTCCTTGATGGTTGGGACCGGAGGCGCTGTCACTACTGCTTCCACCACCACTTCCACAGCTAATCCCTCTCCAAACAGCCATTCTGATGACGCCGTTGCTTAATCCCCTGTCCTCTTATGGCATTATCTGTAGCACACGATTTTTCCCGTCCTTTCTTCCCCACCTATCTTATTTCCTCTGGACCGCAGTATATATTTGCAGTTATTGTTACCCATCCTCACGTTGGTTTTTGAATTGGTAGGCTTTGATTTTAGTAATGGATACGTTCGGTTGCTGTCCCTGCAAGGGCAACTTAGTCACCGTGTGCGTGGACGGCTAAATTATCTTTGAAATCGGGCTCTTCCCTCCACAGCCGAGTCCATAATTTATGCGTTGGTTTTATAACCACATCTGGCAAGAACCACGTGATTCGAGATAGGATCAGGAAGGGGAGGCAGGAGTATCATTACTCCCCCATCATAACTGCGTTCTTATCCTGCTCTTCAATCGTATCCCCATTCGAAGCCGTCATCTAAGCAATCCTTTGTCTCATTTCATCACTTGATATCCTCGCGGTTGGAAAGAGGGTAGGTTTAGTTGTCGATCTACCGTTTTCCTCATTCAAGTGAGAATCTGCCCTTCATATTTTGTAAGCATGGGGCCTTTAAAGACCGTGTCGTCAGGTGCACTTTGATAGTATTTTTTGTGCATCTTTCACACTTTGCTGCTCATCGCGCCGGTTGCACTTCAACAGTCAAATTTTTGGGGTAGGCTATCGGGAATAATGTTCCCGAGTTCGCGTTCATAAAGGTCACCCACATCCATCAGCGATAAGGTCTTTTCTTGTGTCACCTGTGAGTGGACTTTTATTCGATTAAACAGCATCCTGTTTTTTTTTCCTTGGTACGTTGTTATGGGATCTTACCGTTTCGGGTTAGAGGGCGCCTTCTATTGTTTTTGCAGATGTTTTTTTTTCAAATGTACTGGCGTAACATTTATTTTTAACATTTTCTGAAATTTTTTTTTTTTGATGCTTGGAAATGCAGCTGTGTGAGATAGTGCTACCGTCGGTTGGTACTATTCCTACTAATTTGTACCGTCATTTGATCCTTTCTTACCACATACCGTGAACTCAACGAGAACGAGACTGGTTGGGGTCCTTTGCGCCTCAAGCACTAAATATTTCCAACTGGTTTAAAAGGTAAAAGGACTCTTAGTGACCCTGCAGGTTTCACTACCTAATGGAAGGGGTCAAAAGGTCCTTTCGAAAGCTGTACAGTGATTTTATTACTTTTGCAATTTGCTTTTGGCCTTTTTTGGGTAGTTCTCCCGTCGGTCAGTAGACCACAAGCTTGTAACTATAAATAGCATTCACTGCTTATATTTCTCTCGTGTTTCACCGAAACGTTACAGAAAGGGTTCTCGACTTCGTGAACATCGCAAACCATTGGTTCGTCTTGGGGCGGTTTTTTAACAGAGGTTTCGCTAAACGCAATTATGAGCCTATAACCTACAGCCTCAATCTGCAGACTTGAGGTACTCCTACTGCGCCAATGATGTAATAAAAGTTGGTGACCTTGGTGTACATTCCCTCCTACTCTTTTTTTGAGGTTCAACACTTTGTGATACAACCTCTTATTTACTTAGATTCTAAAATACTTCCTTTCAATCACTTTAAAATGTTACACACAACCTATGCCTGATTATGTATGGAAGCGTATGCTTCAGTAGTCGATTTCGTTACGTGTGACGAATGCGGATGGGGTGTGAGACTGTAGTGGTTGGTGAGTTTTTGTCATCAATCTTCTCTGTTGGAACAGTCACAGGCCAGACAGTGGTACTTGAAATTAAATTACCTGGAGGCCTTTCAGTGACCTTTCAAACAAATGAGTCAGTGATTCACGTCACCCCAGTCTGTCCTTAGTCTGATGGGTAAAACTGATTTCTTACAATTCATTATTAAGCCCGTTTTCTCTCCATTACGCGACGTGTGAAGGGTGTAGTAATGCCTCTAAGAGTTTCATGAAAATGTCAAATCAGCTGGGTGTCTGACCTAGGTACCGGGAAAGCTGAGCAATCTGGAGTGATTTTTGGATGCCTACAATGCGCTCAGAATGCCAAGTTAAACATTCTTAGGCTTTTCGCTATCTCCATTATTTGAAGATCATAACTTTTCATTGCACTGTTATGGAATGTCATACATACAGTTTTCGCTCATTTGCACGGAAGGGTTATTTGACGAAATCGTCACCAGTCCCGAGGGGGCCTCTGAAACGACCACTACATACCTTTTTCGAGTGGTCTTTATTCATGTTAGTACCAAACAGCAGCGAGTCCTTGTTGTGCCCCAGCACCAACTTCACAAAAGTGTAAGCTGAGAGGAAATTATTTTTTCGGCACATTAGTAACCCTCTTGACTTGGGACCTGAAAAGCCCTTTCGATGTCAGGCTGTAGACTACTGGGAAGATATTGAAACGTTTAAAGTCAAAGAAGGTGAGAAGAGATAGCATGACCCCATTTACCTATGGTATCGAGGACCTTTACAAATGGTACACTTTTATTGTTCATGGTCTCAGACAAACTAGACGTTTCTAGCAAAGTCTCATCAATGTTTTCCACTTTTACTGCGGCTAAAGGATTTCTAATAGATGTTTACATTTATTAGTGACTAAACCAAAGAGGACGAAGTGCACTTTTCCTTCACAACCCCAATTCCCACTGGATCGAATTGGATCTGTGCTCATCTAGCTAATTTCTTGTTCTCCTTTAGTTTCCGCATTTTCTATAAATCTAGGTGAAATTGCTTTGTCTTTTCAAAATTTTGTGCATGTGTGTAAATGTATTGGTGATCAGAATATCCCTTCTAAGTGGTAAAACAATATATTGAGTGGCTACATCGGCTGCCTCCATTCGAAGTTTTGAGGAGCAAGGGGTTGGTTTGTGAAACAGCAGTTGAAAAATGGTCGCTTAGAAGAGGATGACTGTTGGTCTGATGGCTAGTTTCGTGAATATTAATGGGTACCACTACCTAATAGGGTGCCACCTTTCATCTCAAGGTTGACCTGAGAATGAAGTCTGGGGAAAAGACGGGTTGTGAGTCAGCCAGCCCATACTTTCTTCCGAAAAAGTAACTTCGCACGATGTATTTTTTTCGTTGGCCCATGTCCGCGGCATAGGACGAAGCTCACTCTTGCCCAGCGTGGGCGCATGTGTTTGTGACATCCTGTCAGTAGTTTATTTTATTCCTTATTTAGGTCATGTATCCATTTGTTCGGCTTATTTTGTCGTACATCCATTGATGTGGTCTGTTCATTCACCATTTCACTCATGCATTATTCCTTTCAGCTATCCTTCCACTTATTCACCCAATCATCCATTGCATCTATCCGTCCATTCATTATTCATTTACTTGTCTATCGATTCTTGCTTTCATTCATCCACCTGTCTATGCAGCCCGTATCCATCCATCCATCCATCCATCCATCCATCCATCCATCCATCCATCCATCCATCCATCCATCCATCCATCCATCCATTTATTCACATGAACACTGTTGCATGTCTCAACCCGGTTTTCTTGACTGTTTTGAGTAACCTTTTCTAGAGCACATTCTCTTGCTATCCATTCTTGTCTATCGCTTGCTTTGGCTCGTTTTAAGACGCTCAAATTGTATTGTTCTTTTGAATTGCCACTCAGTTGTTTTTTTTCTTTTTCACTCTCAAAATCGCAAGAATGACAAAATAACTTGTGGCATTCAAATCCAAGCTGGCTGCCCGTTTCTGCGATTGCTTGTAGCAATGTCGTAGTAAGGGGAACCTCGAATCAATAAGTTTCAGGCACAGTGCTGGCACGCTTGTCAGAAAATTGGTGCTCCTACTACACCTCTGTCGTGTTTGCGGTTCGTTTAATTGCGATGTCGTTTGCGTGTGTACCTACTTCTGTAGCAGCATATGGCACTGCTTTTCCTTTGAGTCGGCATTACGACGTAGTTCCACATGCTAAAAATGAAAGTGGTGCCAAGCTTACTGAGCCATTCATTTTTACGACTAATTCTGGTAGAATATTAGCTGTTTTATGTGTATGACGTTTCTTAATCTTGTGCAGTTTTATCCCAATGACAGCAGCATGAAACTCTGCTTATGTCTCGCAGGCTACCATTCTTTCAGGGGTCAAGTGGACGATACTTTCGGGTATAGCATTTACCTACCCGGATGTCGTACAAATGCCGGTTTGTAAATCAACCTACTAACCAATCGTTGCCCATACTTTCTTTGTCGAGTAGGCATACGTGTTGGTGGTGGTCCGGGGATTCCACTTTATTGGTGTACTTATCTTCTCCAACCGACTCTCGACTTGGATCTTGGCAAGAAAACTGTGAGGTGACATGATATGCTTCATATTGCTCATAGATTCAAGGAAAGTCAAGAGAGCTTAAAAGTGGGTGATCATGGTTTCAACTAAACCCGGCCTTTTTTATCTTTAATCGAGTGCATTAAATTTCCCCAGCGGAGGCTGGAATGCAATATTTAACGAGAATGTGACTCCAAGATCGTGGTGGTTGTTGGTTGAAACGACGATAACCAGGTAGGCTTCTGGATCATTAGCTGCGTTGGATCTAAAGCCCCGCATATTATAAATAAAATCTCTTTCAATTTACCCTGACTTTAGCCTTCTGTCAATCCAAGTCATACTTCTTATTGGATATCTACTCTACTACTAGCTTAACGATGAACATAGATTTAGAAACTACACCCTATTAGGTGACATTAGAATCTTTACTACATGGTGGAACAATACCACCGCATCAAATGAAAACAGCAGCTCCATTTATTCTCACTCTATTGGCACTCCTTGGTACTGTCGATTCTATCAATGAATTGATTGAAGCTGCTTGAAACTCCAAAGAATGAGGCATTTTATCCACTGTTAAACGAACTGCACCTTTACTCGACGATGAATGTTCCCAATTTCGCGATTTTGGCAGGTTCACGACTAGTAGCCCAGGAGGAAATCCACTACAACAACCTAGACGCTTTTCTCGGCCAATCAAATTAATTGCCACAAACGAAAAAGTGTAAATACATTCAGATTAGGAACATCCTATGCTAGATCTAGGTGAAAATCCTGAGACGTTGATAGCAGCGCAACCCATAGCCTTGGAATGAGGTGACGTGCCGTTTTGGGTGGACAAACTATGTATTCCAGGCGCATAACTTTATCTCCCTAGGCATGAGTGGATAGTGAAATTGGAAAAAATAACTGTCGCTGCTGAATCTCTCTTCCCGGTGTTAGGAAAAGGCTGCACCAGATGAATGTCTGCTACCGAAGACCTTAAGCAGGGATGTGTTTGGTGGGCAAGAGGGTCGACATCAAATAAACGATTTGAGAGATTCTGGTTTGATTAACAATTCCAACCTTGAGAGACCTGAACTGAGACCATAGTAGATAGACCAAAAGCTCCCGAAATGTCAGTAAAAGAATCGAACGGTTTTTAGCAAGTCTTCAAGGTCAGGTCATAACCTGGAGAAAAAAATATTTTTAAAAGCCAAGTCGTCGCCTTTTTCACTAACCTTAAGGGGTGACACACTAAAAGTGCACTTCAATTACCGCTTCATAACAGTTCACACATAATTCCACCATTTATAAATTTCGGGCAAGCCTGTTTGCCTTTTAACTAATTTTTTTGGCGATTAGCTCTTTCGCACCACGGAGAACATGAAGCAGACACACGCAGGGTGAAGGGAGCTGCTGCATTCCCGGATGACTCATGTTTAGAGTGCCGCCACGGTTGCAGCCAGCATGATTGTATGTGTATTCATGTGTGTGGTTGATTTATGGCGAGCTGACCTTTCATGTGGCAACCGTAACATCACGGGCTTTACCGATTCTCATCCCCACCCAACTCATTCGCCTTCTCCTTGCACTACTACACACACACCACTGAAAATATGTGATGACGGGGGTCGTCATGATAGGATTTGTCCGGTGACGAAGAAACAGGTGTGAAAAGCCTTACACAACCCGGCTTCAGTCCATTTTGATTTACTTCAGGTGCATTGCCTACGGTTGGACGATATGCTGCAAACTTGGCCGTTTATCTAGTTTATCGGCGTCGTTTTTTACCATATCTTCTATTTAATTGTTTTTAGAGACATGCCACAAATAATTTCTTTTGCTTGAACAACTTGCTGCACCATTAGCCATAGTAAAGGCAACGAGACAGAAATATTTGTCAACCACTTGATGTTACCTTATCTGGCCCTCTCCGCGACTCCAGCCATCCACAGCAGATGTCTTACGTCCCTTGACACTGAGAACTAACCAACCAATACGTTTAGACACATGACCACGTAGAAACATTGTCAAAAGTAGCCTATCGCGCTGTCACCAGTGCAATGCTCGACTTTTTACCCAAGGCTACAAGGTCTACTGGTCCAGACTTAGATTTTTTTCATGTCTACAGAAGGACTGGGAAACTAGTAACGAAATTGGGCCCGTGATTCGTGTTATCGTAACAACCTTCTCACATGGAGGCTTACCTACTTTGGCTAAAATCCTCGCTTTACTACAAAAAATGTTACTTTGTGTGATTTGACACCACCATAAAGGCAGGTAAGTTGCACCATAGGCAATGGTGTCATGACGTCCTTCATCAACTAAACATGTCGAGAATTTCTTACCGACATTTAAATTCAAATTTGAAAGCGTATCATATGTGGCATAACAAATGCATCCGATGTTCTTCAGTTTTTTCGCATGTAATGGTGTGATGTGAACTCGAAAACACAGGGTGGCAGGGAAGAGGTGGTTGGAGAAATGATTAGTTGTGTAATTAACGCAATTTATAGTCTTCCCATGACTGTCTTGATCTTGAGTCTGTATATTCCCTCAGTGTTGGGACTATTGCACCAACAATTTATTATTATTCATAAGAGAGATCACAATGAACACGTACATGTCTCTCCTCTTACCGCCTTAAATCAAAGGAGTGCTGAATCACCGTATCTAGCGATTGCTAAAGGCGACAAGAATAAGGCATGCTCTTTCTCCTCCGGTGTTAGGCACAGACCTTTTGAATGCTGGAACAAGTAAAATAAAGTGAAGTGCTCAAGACAATACCTTTGTTGGCACCAGTCCTCTGAAGTTGTAAGGCTTCGGCTAAGGTCAATCCAACTTCTTACACACTTGATGCATCCACATTTTGCACATACAGAAGTGCTACACACACCTACTACATCTCCGCCTGTGATAGATGCAGATGGTAGTCACATGCTGTGGGTGCCAAGCGAAAAAATCCTCCGGTTCTCCAGTGGTGTGGAGTATAGCGCGGTGTGGCTTGACGTGGTGTACTTTCAATCTGTAGTTAATGCATCAATTTCGCCTTCTGTAGACTGCCTTTTCCCCTATTCAGGCGATGAAATCAGTAAGCCAATTAACTAACCCGCTGACTTCTTTCTCTCGGTCATATTTGGCCTTAACTGAATAGACTTTTGCAAGTCATTCTTCATATTTTCGTTAAACAATACTTTCGCCATCAGCGACACATTATCGTGACGCTCCGATTTCTCTACTTGAGCCCACACGCCACACATAGGTGAAATTTAGTTGAAGGGAAGGGAATTAACTTGAAAAGGGAAAAACAAATTGAAACCAGTTGTGAAGTAAAGAAATTTGGGTTGCGGTGGCCAATTATCTTTCAGAGATGTGTTAACACTAATGTTAATCGTTCAGCCTCCAGTGGACAACCTTACCGTCATTTTGACTTGTGAAATCACATTACACTTCATTTACCCCAATTAAGATCGTGGTAATGTGCTCTGAAATGTTTCACTAGACCTTTTCTCTGTTTGCTTTAAAGTAGCAATGTCATCTAGTTGTTGCTATAGATCAAGGATCTTATCTCTACTGCCATATTATAAGCAGATTTAGTACACCAAACTGTAATTGCCAAAAGTGTATTCAAAAAGGACTTGAAAGCCACGGAAACCTTGATGTCCGGGTGAATTTATATCGCCTTTCAACGTATTGGTAGTTCAAGAAGAAGTGAGAAGAAGTTAAGGGACGGCCTAAGGTCATGAAAGATCAGGTTCGATTGATCCTCCACATATGCCTCAACATGATAATGTGGGTGCTGGGTATGTCGCCTTTTTCGCGTAGAGTTAATTGAATAATCGCAGGTTTGTTCCTCACACTTCTAAAACTCATTTTGCAACTTTTATGCACAAATTTGGACAGTTTCATATCTTTTTTTGTTTCCACTCCTTCGACTCCAAGCCCTCGTACTGTTCAAAGGTTTTACATTCGGGCTACTCAAACAGTGATTTTCCATCATCTTGGCCATTCATCTCGACCAGAGTTACAAAGGAAACTCGACTTCTCTAGCTCACAAAAGATATGATAAGTAAAAGAAGTCTGAAAAGTGTAAGTATCCTTTTCAAACCGTTTTACGTTAAACCTGGTGTAGACCCTCGCCATGAAACGGCAAAGGAATGAAGTCAAATTAGTGCTATGAAACAGCTGATTGAACTCCTGTGCATGAACTTTCTCTATTTTTTCATTGTTCACCAGATTCTAAGGTGTTCTCGAAGTACCAGCCAATGTATCACCTTAATTCGGACTTTTATGACGATTGACATAGGTGAAAGGAGGGTGCAAAAATTTTAAACTTTGGTATTTCCGATTGGAAATGGTGGAGAAGAGGTAGTAAGTAGCCGTATCTTAAAGCACATCAGGACTGCTTCCGTCTGGCACCTCGTCACTTTGATTTCATTAAAAAGATCGTTGCCCCGTTGTAATGTGCTAAAGGAGAAAGTTGTTCTCCCACGGGGTAAATATCGTGGATGAGAGAAGTGTGCCGGTACCGCAACTTCATCTCCATTGTCGTATGTATGTTAGCTTTATTGTAGTGTCATCAGCAGGTATATTGAAGATTTTGGAACAGATCATTCTTCCATTATAGCGAGGAGTGATGATTAAGTTGTCGAAGTGAATTGTTGTGGTGGAGTTAAGTGCAAGTGTTAGATTTGTGAAGTGGGTTGATAAATAGGCCTCCGGGTCCGTCATAGTAACGGTTAACTAAGCACAAAATGCGCCCCAAAACATTTCATTTCCTGAAATAACTGCTATTCCAAAATATAATGCATCCACAGCCAGCAAAAGGTATCTTTGAATTCTACTTCTGTAAGATAGGCCTAGCCCA
This sequence comes from Taenia solium, assembly GCA_001870725.1. NCBI lineage: Eukaryota > Metazoa > Platyhelminthes > Cestoda > Cyclophyllidea > Taeniidae > Taenia > Taenia solium. Next base: position 10,721 of record MIEF01009244.1, on the reverse strand, counting down.
AACCAGTTACCCTTCCCATTCACTGTATTATTCACCCGTCTATTCACTTTTCCAAATAATTACGTGATCACGTGATTGTCCAATGCTAATGCAGTGTGGAGGATGGGTACGAGCGCGATGATGAGGATAAGGGCGAGGGAGAGGATAATAGAGATGAGGTACTCCCCATACCTCCCGGTCATATCCCAAAATAAAAGTCTTCCTTCTGGTAGGTTTTGCGACGGTAATAGGTACTAAGGTACGGGATGTTAGGTTGTGTGGCGTTGTGTTCTGATGCGCTGACTCGTCAGGAAGTGGAAGAGGACTTTGTTTTCATCTTTTTTTAAAGAGGGTGTTGACCTATGTGAAATCCATACACCTCAATCGTAGTGGCGGTTTTGACTTCATCAAGGGAAAAGTTACAGTGACCAACCGCATCGACCGTCTACTACACCACACCAGCTTGGCCACACAGTATACGTGCAAATCCACACGTCTACAGGCGCGCAGAGTAGGAGGGAACCTGTTGTGAGGATGAAGTGGTGCCGTGAAGGGGTAATGCTGGAATGTCTCTACACAATAGCAAGTCAGTCAGTCAAGACTTAAATAAGGAAGCACTCCTTTCCCAACGGTGAGTTTCCATAAGGTGGATAAAAGAAGTGTGAAGCACCGAATCGACAGCACTTGAAGTTCATCATCTGTCAATTGTGAATGCATGTAGCGCCCATTTGTTTAACTTTCACGACTTTGGGGGAAGTGTAGATGTCAATAACTTGTGTTGTGACTCATCCTTAAGTCCGACTTAAAAATCTTGTCGGTACATGAGTCCCGACTCAACGTGTCTGCAGTGGCACTTTACTTTGAATGATAGAGTGAGCAATAGGGGGTTTCGCCTCTTTAACGTGATGTACCATAAAGTATGTAGTTGATCACCAAAGGTGGATGAAACTGTGCGTTCTGCTACCACTTACTGGATACGCTGCACTTCATCTTCCTCCAATGCTATGCAAATAGTGCTAAAGTCTTCCGCAGTCCTGGCACCGAGTTGAAGTGGGGCCGTAGCGATAGTAGTCTGGAACCATCACCATCAGGTTTATTCAGCTTTCATTAACCGATGTGACGATAGGTTGAGAATAAGGGGAGAATGGTGGTGAGGGGAGTAAAGTGTAGGGAGTTGATAGATTGGTGGATATGGGTGTTGTGGAATGGATAAAAGCGATAAAATGGACTTGACAGGTGCCTACAAGTTATAATTCATTGAATCGAGCTGTACCAAAGTCTGCACGAAATTATTTGCTTATCTGATGATTTTTGTACTGAGTTTTGGCAACCTTAAATTTTGTAAAATACCATTAGTGGTCCTAAGGTTTGGGCCTGCGGGGGCAGAGTTCCTGATTACATCTTGATGCCATTTTATCTCTGCAAACAATCATTTATTTTCAACCTTAGGCAATTAACTGCGACAACTTATGCTCCTCCAGGGCGTCAGGGTGATGAGCAACCTTCAAGCTAAACCAAGGCAAAAAAATGAGTCAGAAGCATCTTTGTTCTCTCTTTCTTTCCTTCTCTGTTTCTCCATCCCCATCCCCCACCAAAGCCCTCGTCGGGCCCGATTTGACAGAAGGCTTGCGACCTCCCAACTTGGATGGCACAGATTTTTCCTATGCTGTGTGCGTCATTTCATGCTGAGACCACGTGTGTGTGCTTAGCCGATTTCACCGCAGTGTGCTGAATTCTCACATCAAATTGGCGCCATAATATTTGCCTATCATTTTAAACTAATTGTCACTAGTTCCTGCCCTCCATATGTGATTGGTGATGGGTGTGATCATGAAGAATTTGTAGGGAGTCTTGCTAGTCTGGATCGTTTCGCTGAAATGTGGTTGTTTGGACCACTCTGGTTCTGCTTCTATCGTTTTCCTTGATTACAGAATGACAGAAACGGGTTCATTGTGTCTTGAAATTTGATTTAGGTAAGTGAATTTGATCCCATTTTTGTACCAGTAGTATTTTTTAAACAATTAATTGGCTCCTGAAAGGTTTCCACGCATCACAAACGTGGTTCGTTGCTTACATGAAAACGCGCCAAATGTCGGGAACAAATGTTGAAGGGTTTTGGGCTGTTTCTTTGCCAGTTGCTTGGGTAATCACTTTTTTACCACTGAACTGGCATGAATCAGGACATGGAAACATTCAACCCTCAGATACGGCTTCCCTGCAACTTCTTAAATGCTTATTTTTCTGTTTCTGTAAATCAGTCTCTCATGACCATAGTTCTAGGTTTGGGACCAGTCAATCCACTTGTGGAGGACCATTTATGCTCCTCGTGCACACTCTTTGTCCATAATACTAAGCACTTCATACGACTCTATTCCTCACACAAAGATAAAACCATTTAAACAAAACCAGATGGAAATGATGTAACGCCCCAAGACCTTCCTAAAAACGGAAGAAGACTATCCATTGTCAACCTACAGAGGGGCCTCGAGGCAACCGGCTTGGTCTTGAGGCTAGGCCGTCTAGCCGGAGGTACAGTGACGGAGCTCTAGTGCCCCTTTGCCAAAATTGAGTGCTAAACAAACAATTAAAACTACGCTGGTTTCCTTCACACGGTTCAAACGCTATTATAAAAGTATGGGGACTTTCAAAGACTGGTAATTTGACGTTTTATAAAGTATAAGACATTTATTAGAAGAAAATGCCCCAAAATATAAAGGAATTAAATAGAATGGTCTGATCCAAAGTTTTTTATTCAAGCCGCAAGCATTCGGTCGTAGGTAGAGGTAGTAAGACCGTATCTGGTGTTCCAGCCAGTGCCTCTAAAATGGTAATAAACACTAAATTGCAACAACACTGAAATCACACTAAAGCCATCCCCCTTTCCCTCTTTTCATACTATTGGTGGGAGTCTTGCAGCACTGTTTTCCTGTATTCCTGACGTACCGTTGCTTATGATAAAAATCCACTTTTTAATTCCCACCTTACTCAAGTTGAAACGATTAACAAGGTTTTTGGTCAGTTCATCAATGTATTCGCAGGGACACCTTCACCTTTTCTTCGCCTCCGGGAATCATAAATTTGTCGAAATCTCCACACGATAGTTGGTTTGGTTCTCTTAATTATCCGATAATGTCTCATCTTTTTACCGTTTATGTTCCTTTAGCTAATTTAGGAAAAATCACAATTTAATCAATCGTATAATAGAAGAGAATTGTTGTATAACTACTCCCAAACTTGCGTATCACTACAGAGGTGACGTTATTGCCGACTTTGAGTGGCCATTTTACGCGCCATTCCAAATGACTGATATAAATAGGAAAGAGGAGCTTTGCTTTCTAAATCTCCAAAATATCATCCTCGTCCAGGCTTGCTATTACCCAACCTTCCATCTAAAAACATCTCGTACAACTCTTAAAAGTCGTAGAATCAGACACGACGACTGATCTCATTTAATGACCTTTGTTGGCGAGTTATGTCATCCATGCCCATTGACAATTACTTCGACATGTCCCTTTATGTCAGAAAAAACAAACGAGAGAAAATTTAAATTCTTTTAGGCATCGATAGATGTGTAGGTGCGATTTATATCGGAGGCTTGATATTGGGGACGGGTGATTTGAACTAGTAGCGTTGAAAGTGGTTTTGGTTTGCGCATTGGTATGAATTGCAGTGATGTTTGACTGTGATCTGTGTTGCTACGATTAAACAAATTAGGAAGTGGGGACTGTAAGAAAGTCTTCGCGCTTAATTATTCCAATTTAGGCGCGCTAATAATTTTACCTAATCGAGTCATTCAATTGACCTTGCATAGTGAACTGGCCGTTCTTCTGGAATGGAAAGTGACTGCTCGATTCATTTGTACATGGGCGATCCACATCAAACCGGTGTTTTTGATGTTATATGTTGCTGTGAGGCTAATTAACAACTTTGTCTAGTTACCAATAGGTGACGCTTATGTCGTTGACCAGTTTAGTCACTGTTCACTAAGGTGCCAGACGGCAGCGGTAGCACTTGCGTGCTTTCCTGCGGCAGCGAGTAGAAAAGCATTGAATCCAAATTCGCGGCTATCTATTTGTACGGCAGACCTTAAACCGGTAAACACAAGTGGTGGGACGCTCAGCTACTTAGTAGTAAGAAATTTAAACTCTGCAAACGTTTAAAGGGAAGACGACAGTGAGTACGTCTGTGTCAATTGCGGTCACAGTCGTTTGGTCCCCAGCTTGCAATCTTGACGGTCAATCTGGTGAACATCCAGTGCCTGTTTTGTGGCGAGGTCGTGCAAGGGAACTGTGATTGCAACACAGTTGGGAGTTCATTACCGGTGATGAAGTGAAGCAAACTCGACATCTTGGGACGAAGCTAGTAGAGGCTACTTTTTTGCACTGAAGCCGCCTTGCAGGTTTAGTCAGAATAGCGTACGGGGAAACAAGTGCAGCTTTCCTTCCCTGAACTTTATCCTCTTCCTCTCTTGCATGAACACCAAAGTTCGAGACTAACTTGGACTTCCATTGTAAAGTGCTTGTACTGGTGTGTTGGATAGGGAGGACTTCAGACGTCTAGCCACAGCCGCCCATGATCACGAAGAACAACAGTACAATGATAGTTGGAGAGGTTACAGGGCAGCTTAGGTTCCAATTTGGTACCCAAGCATTTACTGTCAGAAAAGCATGAACACAGAAGGTTATACGTTTGTTTCCAACACTCTTTTCGTTATCGCACAAACAACGACAGTTCGGTGCAATCACCGAAGAAAATCACAGTGCTTCGAATGCCTTCGAAAGGGAGACTAAAACTTTTTGTTATTAGTTAGATTCATTTATCAAACTCAGATTGTAACCGATTCCAAAAGTTTCCAGAGGAGATGAGGTCGATTTGTGGTCTGAATGGAACTGTAGGTGACGGCAGAAAAAAGTACTGCCATTACTTTTTCTCGCAGAAATGTGGTACTTGATCTTACAATAGACGGTGCTACTAAACAGTTGAGTACATACACCTCCGACCCAGTCAAGACCACAATCGTCCGTGAAAAAGACATCCACCTATTTACGTCACCTCTTTTATCAGCCCGTTGGAATGTCTTGGTTTTTGTGTAAAAATAGTTCTTAGAATGGAGCTGGTAATTCACCTATTCGCCTTGAGCCAAAAATGGCTTCCATTTTTGGCCTTAACAGATGTGTGTAGCAGTAGGCATTGATGTGTCGTCAAGTGCAACAGAACAACTTCAATTCGAAGGCAAATCTAATCACGATTTGCTCATTGATCTTTAGCCCTTGGGGTAATCAATTGTCAGGTCTCCTTCAGGCATTTGGAGCCGCACAAACACTCTGATGTCTGATCATGGAATAGCTTCATGTCCTTAAAGTTGTCTTTTCTTTGTTCGCTTAAGCCCAACTCATTTTCAGTTCGGACACATTTCCCATGATCACACTTTTGTTTAATGCAGACAAATTGAACTTCCCATGGCTTCGTGGTATTTAGGTTACCTCTGAGGTAGTAAATGATTGACAAACAGCATAAATGGAATGATTTTACCTCCATTCTGGACAGCAAAATGGACTATTAGAGCTGATCCATGGCCTCCAGCATGTTTTGAGCATTTTCCTTTGAACATTTCCTGTGATTAATCTTCATCGTTGCCAACCTCACCATTCTCCATGAGCCTCCGCACATTAACCGACTTTTCTAATTAGATGGATGGTTTTTTCCATGCACTGCCTAAAGCGGCAGTATTCCTTCCATCACTTCCACCATCGTTGGGTTCGAGTTACCTCCCAAAGGCACTCCATATAAAGCAAGTCTAGAAACAAATTTCCTATAAAATGACAAAGGAGCCCGTTGTCTGGCAGAATCAAGGTTATGAGTGAAGCCTGAAATTAATAAACCTTTCTTGATCAGTAACAATTTCGGTCGTCGTTCCGGAATACCTATCTCAGTGTGCTTAAGACAGTGGCGTTAAATTGGATAATCGCTTTTGATGTTTCATGATTTAGTTTCGCTGTACTCATAAATAGTTTTTAGAAATAACTTTCTTGATTTTTTTTAGAAATCGAAAAACTATCGACTGAGCATGGGATCGCTATTCCACTCGGTGACACTTCAACCTGATGAGACCATCACCATCACCAAATATCAGGCGAAGTATTTTCTGTTTCTTCATGCCACAGTTTTTTGGCTAGTGGCCAAAATAAGTTCATTCCGAACCTTTATTAAGAGACGGGATTTTATGCGCAAACATGCCTGACTTAATCGCATACTTGAAGTAATTATTGAGAAAACAGTGCCCTTCAACCTCACGTTCTTGAAAGATGCTGCCTCTGAAAACCGAGACAATGCCTAGCTCCAACCGCTTGAGCCTATGTTGCCTTTACTGCTCATTTGCTTCTTCAATTTTTCTTGTGACCACGTAATTTTTCAATGCCGATTCCTAGAAAAGGTGTTAGTCATCACCTAGTGCTTGGAAGAATGCGTTCGATGAAGATGAAAATAGAAAGTGGAGATTTAAGGAAGAGGATAGTAGGGTATTTCTTTTCCATCCCATCACACCTCATCTCATCCCAATCTATTCTATTCCATTGCAATGAGCAACTTTTTGCACTGGTGAATTTTGTGATGGCATGGGGTTTTAGCGTTTCATCGTGATCCTTTGGGCAAACAAAAAGGGCATTTTCCCAAACGACTACAGACACGCACCTGCAAGCGGACAGAGTGAGGAGAGGCCTTTTGTGGGGATAGAGTGGTGCCGTGGTGGTACATTGTTGTTTTGCTTGGCAGGCGTTAGAATGTGCTAGTACAAAAGCAATTCCTCATCACAAGTCGGTCAGTCAGTGGGTGTGGGACCACTCCTTTCTCAACGGTGGTCCTCCATAAAGTGGATAAAAGGGGTGAAGGAAACCGAATTGCTAGTCCTTGAGGCAGAGGTTGATCACCACAGTTAAATGGAATTGTCTACCTCGTACCTTTTACCGCATACCGCTTGCCATGCAAATAGAGTGGAAGGCTTCCCCAGACTTGGAATCAAGTTGAAATGGGTTCGCAACACAATCATCAGGTCTATTCACCTGTCAACAGATGTGGGGATATGTTCAGAAAAAGGAGGGAAAGGAGGAGTGGAGAGGAGAGGAAAGTGTGGCGTATCGACATACCGGTGCACGTGTATATTGTGAAACGGGTAAAAGCAATGAAAAGGATTTGACAAGTGCCTATTGGTTATAAGTCACTGAATCCAACTCCTTGAACCTGTTTTTTTGTCCTATAAAATTAAAACACGTGAAGAATCTTGCCTTGAAGGTTATGGGGGGTCCTCACAACCGGATTCGAATTGCATAAGGTGGGGGTCCTGCAGCCTGCGAATGCACTGCATTGCCTGTGCAACATTTAATGACGTTTTTTTTAGAAAATACCTAAAACCAGTGATCAGTGAAAGTAGAGTTGATACCGCAGTCGGATGCGGCTACCTTTTTCCGTTTGCACCGCTGATCGACGTGAGCAGTCCGCATGTTCGTTTGCCTTAACGAAATCACTTATAAATACATTTGTCGAGTGAGATTGACTGATTCATTCCCACCATCAGAATGAGTACTTTTGCCTATGAAATGAAATCACAAGAAATATTTTTTTGCTGACGCTGTATTTAGTGGTCGATAGACCAATCACTTTAGCCATCTGAGTAATATTGCTATCGAAATCACTCATAACCTTTCAAATATTCATTTTGCTTCCTAATTATGAATTTCGCGCACAAGTTCCACCGACGTCCTCTTTTTGTCTCCCACTTTTCAGGCGTACACAGAAAATAGAGAACTTTGTAACCACATATCGTTACTTGCTGCAAGTGCCGGATGGTTTGACCTACCATCCACTGGAGATAACCTTCATGAATCGCTTGGTGTGGGCCTTCAATTGGAGCTACCTGGACAATCTGGTGGCAACACAAGGAGTGAACGAGTCTTATGAAATTGTCTCGGTGAGTTGAATCACCTTTCCCCGTATCATCTGCATGAAAATTCAAGCACTTAAGTTAGCTCTAAGGAAAAATTCCAAGATTAGAAGTACAGAGCGTGTAAAACGAACCTTGTGCACTCCCCATCGTAAACGTTTAACCCGGGGGAGATCTGTCTTATTTTGAACGTCACGGCAGTAATCACGTGAAATTGAATTGGTGACAGGTCTTCTGCGATCACTTATGATCGCAGTGAGAGGACTTCTGAGCCTAACGATAGTGTTATCTATCGTGGAATGAGATGGATCAATTTCCCAAATTTTTTAATGAATACTTGTCTTAGAAGGGTTTAGTTGTTAAATTTTGTTTAGGATCAAATTGTATCCCACTTCACTCATACCTCAAAGTAAAATCTATTAAATGAAGTATGCTATCAATAGTAATTCTACGGTTTTATGTCCTGATTGTTCGTATTTGTTGACGTTTTAATGCTCCTCAGTTATCTCTCCGGACTTATTCTTCACCCGTTATAAAGTGGTGTCAAGTCTCCATGTCTCACTCATTATTTACCGTTTTTCGTCATTTTGGTCAAGGAATTTTAGATTCGTAATCCCGACTACTGCATTCAAGGCGGTAATTAGCGCAGTTGCCAAAAGTAAACACAATTTTAATGGAATTTACAAATTGATACATTCAATGCAGATACCCTTAATTAATGAACGGTTTTTTCCTATCACTAGTTAACAGATCACAAAAAGCATATAAATAAGCTTCCTTTCAAATCTTTAACCATTTTACAACAAGACGTAAGGTACCTGTAAATTCCACTTCCATAGTGTGTTGTCTCTGGAAGGCAAGACAGCCTAGCGTTAACCACGACAAGTGACCACGTGACTGATACTATCGCAGTGTGAATGGCGAGGTAGAGGCGAATGAGGTCGAGGAGAAGGGCTCTAAGGGGTGAGGTAGTATCTCTTCCTCGTACCAACCCGATCCGCCATAAGATAAAAGTTTTCGTAATGGTAAGTTTTGCGAAGGTATGTGGTATTAAGGTACGGGATATTGCGTTGTGATGTGCTCTGATGTCCTGACTCGTAAGGAAGTGGAAAAGGACTTTGTCCCTACCTGTTTTTGAGGGCGAAGTTTTTCTTCCTACCCTTCAATTGACGATGTGTTGAACGCATAGACCTCAGTTTGCAGTAGTTGTTTGGACTTTATCAAATGAAAAAGTTACAGTGATCATTTGAATCTGCCATCCACCACACAAATACACGTGTGTGGGGATAAAGCAATTCCTCATCACAAGTCAGTCGATGAAACAGTGATTGAGGCCTGGAAGAACGCCAAATTTGTAGACCTTGGTGCTCATTGTCTGTCATCTGTGGATGCATATAACACCCATTTACTCGGCTTCCACGACTTAAGGGGCTAATGTCTCGGACCAATGTTTTGGCAGCGGCACGTCACTTTGAAAGATTAAGAATTAGGAACAATGGGTCTTGCCTTCTCAACGCGATTAATCAAGATTGTGTGAGGGATCATCGAAACCAAATGGAGTTGTGTGTTCTGTTACTCTATGTTGTGTATCCCGCACCTCGTATCGTGTGCCGTTTACCGCACACCTCCCTTCGCAATGCTAAGGGAAGTAGTGTGAGAGGCTTTTGCATTATTAGAATTGGGCTGAAGTGATTTCCTACTAGGAGTAGGCTGGAATCATCACTACCAGGTTTATGCAGCTGTTATTAACCGATGTGAAGATGCGTCCAGAATAAGTGAAAGATGGAGAGAAGGGGAAAGTGCATGTGTGTGCTGTAGAACGGGTAGAAGCAATGAAAAGGCCCTGGACATGTGCCCACCAATTGTAAGTTATTGGACGGAGTTGCATCGAAAACCCCGCGATGTTATTTGTTCACCTGATAATTAGCCTCTGACTTGGTCGTAGCCTGTTTTAATTGTCAACACCGCAGTGTCCCTTATTCGAAACACTTTCAACTGTTTACTCGCTCGAGATGGGGAGTGTCATAGTTGATGGCCTATTTGCACATTTCCTGTATCATTTCCACCTACCCACATTGCGTTTAATCTTCAAAGCCATGTAACTCTTTTCTTCAGCCAGTCATTTTTTACTGACAAAAGCTTGTTGAAAGGATGCTATTTTGCCGGCGCATATTTTTTTGCCTCTGGTCACCAAGCCAGACGAGGTGTTATTTTAGACGTGATTCATAGCCAATCGGGTAATTATAACTTCCGCGCCATGTCATGCCTCCTTGCTTTTGTTGTCATCTCCAGACTGCTACCTTTCAGTAAAGATAGAAGTCGCTTATCTTTGTGTTGGAGGAATCAAAGCACCACCTATTGGTGTTTATTTTGGACCTATGACCCACCTGTATTTAGCGACCGACCTTAAACATAATCCATAGATGCCTTTTCCTTATGGAGTTCCTGTCCATTCTTATATTGAAGGAAGTTTTTTTACTGAAATGTACGTATTGCTTCTGCTAACTTGATGTTATAAGTATCCAAGTTCTGGACTGTAGTCAGTGTCTTTTAAGGTGAGTTTAAAACTTAGCATTTCTACCTAGTGAAGTGGGAACGATTACCAAATGGGGTCGGAATCGAAAATTCTGCATCGTGGGCAGTTGCAGCGTACTTGGAGGACGCTGGATTTACAGCCGAACGATGAATTTACACCTAATTATGGAAATATTCATTGCCACTTACGCCTGATTTAGTAGTTTTCTGCGTGTAAACCTGCATAAAATCCGAGTCATCAAGTTCGAGGGATTAACGCTTTGAAACGCAT
>MIEF01009240.1:0-15816 GCA_001870725.1 Taenia solium | reverse complement strand
CACACACACCCATTCTCTCATCACTTCATTCTCCTCAATTTTCAACCGACAAGGAAAGCAAGAAGGAAAGGATGAGCTTTTGTTCCAGATCAAGGAAACCTCGTGACACCAGCACCAGTGGTTGAGTGAACTCCACTGACCAATGGGACGGTCGCCAAATCGCGCCAGTCGGGTGGCACGGATGCAGTTGGCATTTCTCGCGACCAGCTTTCGCATACAGACCAAACTACGTGGGCCGTTTTAACTTGTGCTAATCGCATTTCATGCATGAAAGTAACCAACGCTTCCACTTTGTGGAAGGAGGATGGTACAGAGGACTAGTCTCAGTAGCATGATGAAGTTTTGATTGCATCACATTTTATTAACTAGTTTTAAATTGAGTTAATCTTTTGAGAGGTTATATGTAATGTCAGATGTAGTTGTTTTGGCAACATTTATGCGGACCAAAATGCCTATCTAAACGCCAATATATAAATGAGCTGAATGGGTAGCCATCTACTATCCATCCATCCATCCATCCACCCACCCATCCACCCATCCATCCAATTTCTTAGTCATCCATCCATCCGTCCGTCCATCCATGCATCCTCTACTCTCCCTCAATGCATGCATGTGTATTAGGTGTTCTGTGATTGTAACAAGCCATGCCATCTGGTGGTAGAGTGGAAAGAGGCACCGCCCTTTCTCTTCGGCAGCATCTACACCGATTTTATTCACTTTGATAGCAGCACTTCAATTGGCCCCTTCAGTGATGCAAGCGGAGGACCAAAGCAAGGCACTTAAATGACTCCCGACCCTACTAATTAAGGTGCCAAAGCCTTTATTGCGCATAGAGAGGTGATGGTCAAATGGAGGGGAGGAGGCGGGTTGGCTTGACCGCTCTTGTGCTCTCCGTGAGCAGGCGCCATGGTGTTACGGGTTTGGTGCAGTTGGCAAGGCTCTGCGTTGACGCAAGTCACCTCGGAAGGGAAGTGAGTGGTTTCCACTGGTAGATGCTATTCTTTTGCTTACTTTCGTGTAGATTGCGGAGAGTTGTGAAAGCTTTGTTCAGCATAGAAGAGATTTTGATGGAGGGCACCTGGCAGCACTGTTGACAGCGGGATGGGGAAGAGGTGTTTCCAAAATAAGATTGGAGAAGCCACTCTTGACTTTGAGTTGTCCATAGGTCAAAGGAAAGGCAATGCTAGCACCGCTTAGCAACCTTGGGATGGGCAATTCAGGGGTGGTTCTACACTGCACAATGTAGGAGGCAGAATGCGTAATCACACGCTGTCTTGTTGCCCAGTTTTTATGATGGCATGTACGAGCCTCACCGCTGGTGACAGTGATGGTGTAGGCGCCGGCAGGAGAGGAGGGTGACGGGAGCTCTATTGCACACACAACATCGGAGCAGGAGGACGAGCTCATCACTGTGCTTGAATCATTCGGAACGTCTGATGGAAAGGCTGTCCGAGGAAGCCCCTTCCACAAGCTTTCGTGTAGATGATAAAGCTGACAGATGAAACCGTCTGCTGCGACATATCTGCATCTGATCAACCATATGGTGCGATTGTGACCTGGTTCAGGTGAGGCAATCGGAACAGTGGCCTTCGCAGCTTAAATGCCTTCACTGCCATGGCTTGGTTCTATGACCCTAAAGTTGGATTGGGAAAGGAGGCAGAGCTGTAGGCTTGAGAACATTCCCTCGAGGGCACGCACCTGCCACTGTACCGGGTTTCGCATACTTCCACTCAAGCCCAATCATAATGCCCGAGTTCTTGCGCTTACCCGGATTTCCTTGGGTGCGAAACCGTCACCTGATTAGTTGGGCCACGCCTGTCAGTTCTTGAGGGACAGGTGTTTGCCGCCTGCATGCAAGGGGTGTGGAAGGCCCACCTGTAAGTGCACAGCTATTTGGCACGCCCTCTTGCACGATGCACACAGACGAATCAAGAATGGTCTTCCGAAATTGTTGTGTGCAGACCGGTGAGTAGGTTGTAGGGGGAAGGGAATAATTGGTAGAGCATGTGGAAGAAGAAAGGAAGTAGGAAATGGTGTCGTGGACCACGCCAAGCTGGCAGGTTCGTCACCTGCGAAGCGAGAGCAAGTGGTCATCGCCTTCAATTGATCGAGGATAGATTAAGGAAGCGGAGCAGTGGACAGACACACGTACACAGAACGTCGATTGAAGGACGAAAGGGGACACTTCAGCTGACTGCAAAAGTACAAGGATTAGCACTGTGTGTTCCGACATTGCTTTGCTCCCCCTACTCGACCACGAGGTACCCTGCAAGGAGGTGGACAATATGGTGACCATTTGCGTGTCAACTCACGGCGTCCACAGCGCTCGCATGACCGATGGCGCATTCGAGGGTTCCTTGATGACCCTCATCACACCCGACTCCGTGACCCGTCTCTTCACCACAACTGACGCAAGCTATGCCACCACCCTCTCCTCCCCTTTACACCCCTCCTTCTACTGACACCAGTTCAAATCGATTCTGCCCTTCCCAACCTCCAGTCGAAACAATCACGCACTGCCAAGATCTGCGCCTTGGACGCATCGCAGAAAGCGCACATTGCCCTTCGGGACAAGGAGGCCACAGAGGTTACCCCAAATGCGATCGAGAGCAATGGACTCCCTCTCTCCTCCCCTCATTTTCCTGCCCCTCTCGACCCCCTTTGCACTACCAATGCACAAGGCGCAATCGCCCATCTGGCTTAGTTATCATGGCTTGGAAGGAATGCACGACATGCTACATTGCTACTCTGAACCAAATGTGAATGATGATGATGATGATGATGCTGGTTACGGTGGGGATGGACGGTGTGAAACACGGTTCCATGGGGACGGAGCATAGTCCAATTGGCAGCATCAATATCGCCATGGAGGTGCGGTGAAGGAATTGCGTGACAAAGCTCTTCAGGTGGTTCATGGACAACGTCACTTCACTGCACCGCCTCACAGTAATGCTGCTCAGTAAAATTTGCAACGCGCCAATTCTCATGAGCAAATCCAAATGTTCTCGACGCTCTTCATGCCAAAACAACAGCCATTTACTTGGAACACAGTCACCTGATAGGAGAGACGCATTTCACTGCTCACCACACCACTCACTAGTCCATTTCACTTGCGTCGACAAGGCGTTCAGCGAGGCGATGGACGAAATGACCGACATTCGCATCTTGAGTCCGTTTCGTGCACAACTACTAAGTAATACAACGCATTCAAATACCCATCAATCTATGCATCATCCCATGGTTCGTCCATCCCTCCCTCCAACCCTCCCTCCATTCAACCATCCATCGTTCCATTCATCCATTAATTCCTTCATTCTGACTCCCATTCATCCCTTTATTCATCATTCCATTCTAATATTTACATTTTATTTATCCATGTTCCACCCATTTTTCCAATCTTTAGTTTGCCTATCCATTCATCAATTCGTTCCTCTAGGCATATATCCATCCTGCATTCTCCCACTTATTCAAACATTCATTCATCCCCTTCCCTCCAACCACTATCCATCACCTCGACGATAAACTGCGCTCTCAGTGTGCACACAACCAAATCAATTGCGCGTTGCATTTCTCCCCTCACTCACAGGCTGCTGATACCTTCTCGTCTAATCGGTCAAGGTCAACCTAACCTATATAAGTGGCAGCTAACTTGAGGGTTTCATCAACCACAAATTGGGGATGCAGTCACCATACACCTTCGTCGCTCTCTCCATCGTCGTGTTTGCTGCTGTTTGGGCCAATGCCAGACCCAACCCCACACTCACTGCCACCGACTTGAGAAGAGAAGGCGAGGATTTGGGAGGTGCAGGTGAGGACCAGGAGGGCTACCAACTCGACTTTGAAGATGATGGGGAGGATGATGCGCCTGCACCGAAATTAGGCGGAGAAGACGACAAGCAGGAGAAGGAGAGTGAGGAAGAGGAGCTAGACCTCGGTGAGCTCTTCGAGGAGGAGGAGGCGGAGGAGTAGGAGAAGTCAAGGAATCTCCCTTCTGCTCACCTAGCCACTTGAGTTGTAGCGATCGTTTCTCTTTGCTTAATAGAAGGTTGTGGGTGAATGGTTTTGGTGGGAGGAATGCAGGGTGGTGGTGGTGGGTGGTGTGTTGTAGTAGGGCAGTGGTGGTGTGGGAGGAGTGGGTGGTTGGGAGCAGTTTGGACGTGGACAGGCGTGGGGGTGAGGGAGGATGTCTGGAATGATGAGTTGGTGCTGACGTCGGTGCGTGCTTATTTAAACTGACGGAATGAATTTGCTCTTAGCCAACCCAATTTTGCCACCAGTGAACAAATGAGGAGTAGAAAGATTAGCTTTAGTTGCAGATTATGCAAACCTCGTGACAGCAGCACCGGTCGGTGGGCGAACTCGACTGACCAATGAGAAGGTTGCGAAATCACACCAGTCGGGTGGCAGGCATGGGGTTAGCAGTTCTCGTGAAGAGGTTCTCTCTTGTGGTAGGTTTCTTTCTCAAGGGTTGCCTTCATGGCGTGTTGTTTGCAGACCAGTGAGCGAGTTGTGTGCAGGTTTATCGGTGATGAACGTGGAGGAATTAAAGTACTAAGCAGTGGTTTTATGGGTCACCCGTAGAGGGTAAGTTCTCCATCTGTGACATGGAGACAAATTCCAAATCGCATTCCTTGGCGTGAGGGAGAGCGGGAAAGTGGCGTAGACTATTATTTCTTCTCTCGTCTATGGAGAGGTTCCAAGGCTTACAGTAGCACTTTGTTGGCATGAATGCTGAATCAGGGTGCCCACGACTTTTGGTGAATAAGAACTCACTCTTCCCTGGTGACGGCACAATCCAGAAGTGTGTGAACTTGACGTCGCATGTCTGATGCTGATGAAAGTGCCATCCTGACGGTCTCTACGGTGCACCCAATCTTCTAAGCATTGTGTATGCAAATGTGCTGCTTTGGACTACCTTGAAGACGACAGGTTGCATAATTCTTGGGCAGAATTTATATATCTCTACATCCAACTACGTCCACATAAATATACGTGTATGTCCGGAATAGGGGAGAGGGAGGAGTCACAGCCATGACCTGAAGACAAGTCTGGCTGGCGAAGATACAATTGCCGAGACACAATGTCCTCTTTATCGCAACCGAGAGTGGTACATTCCAAGTATTGCATAGTCCCTCTTCTACTTCGAATGAGGTCGCCAACGCTCGAGTTGGTCAACCTCCCTCATCAGTCATCACGAGGCAATCATGCAGTTCTATGCCTACTAAGAGGACACTTGATCGTAACGCCAGTGATGCCTCTAGGCACGCCAAGTGGGTCCGGAGTTTGGTGCTGGTTGGTAAGTGGGTTCGGGGATGAGGATACGTGCCGCCATCACGTGTGCCTATAGACGGTGGCTGGCGCACTGGCCCAAAAGTAGATTTATGTAAGGATTGGTAGGATATTCAGGGGTCCTTGGTAGTGGTATTTCACGTCTGTCACCATCACTGACACCTCACTACATACATGGTAGAGAAGCTGCATAACGAAGCTGTTGAGGTGGTTGGCAGCTAGTGTCGCTTCATTTGTTGATACTTTTGGTGCGTGAAACAGCGCTGAGGTAGTTGACGAAAATAAGGCCCATTCTAGTTCACCTGATAAGGCTTCTGCCCAACAACGGTCCTTTACCCAGCAGTGGGAATCAGAAGCCGTGTCATTCAAGATCGGGTCCGCAAAGTCCCGATATTGTTGAAGACGATAGGCGACGCAATGTTGTGTTAGAACACGGATATAATCAAGAGGGGGAAAGAGGTGGGGCTATCGGCATGACTCGGAGGCCAGCGCACTCGGTGAAGGTACAATGGCCAGGACACCAAGCGAAACTTGCCACAATGTAGCGCTGAAGATGCAACAGAGCAATGCGTCTTCAACCGGCATGAGGAGGGACTGGTGCGCTGCAAATGCTTGCTGAGTTTGTAAGCCGCACCACCTGCACAGCTGGCTGGTGAGGGTGCAAGATAAAGTGAGCAGAGAAAGGCCCATTTTACTCGCTTATAGAAGGGCTAGAAGGCTACAACCACTACCCTTGGCCATGCTGCCAGTAGAACTTGCATCGAGCAGAGATGAAAGCTAGCGCGTGCTCACTGCAGCACTACCTCAACCACGTTGGGAACACTCTGATGGACCCTAAGGCGACTAATCCCCTCAATATTGTGCTTCTCTAACAAACACGACCTTAACATTAACACAAGTAGCAAAGTAATCTATGGGGCGACATTTGATTTGCCAATGTCTTAATGCACCTCAATCGTCGGATGCCATTTGATGGCCAGGCGGATGATGGGTGACAATCAGCGGTCGGTAATCGCTTCCCCGGTGATTATTTTATCCATTCGAATGCCATCTGCAAAGATACACGCCTTCTTCCATAGGATGAAAAGTGATGTGTGCAAAATGATGGTGGCAGAGACTAAAGATGATTAAATTAATGGATGGCAATAAATTCATTCCCTCACCTCAGGATAATGAGGTTGGTAGAGAGGAGGAGGAGGAGGAGGAGGAGGAGGTCGTGAGTGAGGTGAGAAGAGGCCATGCGAGAGGCAGTTCTTCAAAGCCCATGCTGCAAACATGGAGGTGATTTGGTGGTCATTAAAGTGAAAGCGTAGGTGCAGACGGAGAAGGGCGTTGGCAAGTGATTGGCGTTGAGGCTACGAGAAAGGGTGGATTCTGGAGTGAAAAAATGTGTGTTGGAACGGAGTAGGTGTTGTGGTGCTGTGAAATGCAAAAAGCGAATCCAGTGTGGGAGAATGAAAGACAGAACTGAAGGAGTAATGCGTTTAGACGTGAGTCCTACTCTCAGCAATTCAATCCGTTCACCGCAATTCGAACGGTCACGTGTCACCTGCATTGATAAAGGCCAGCGCATTTAGTTGGGACAATATGGATGTCCAAGTCCTTAACCCACACCAGCAGTCAAACAAACAGACCGCTGCAAATGGAGCCTTCCCCACCAAATCCGTCATCTGCCTCAAACAAAGGGAACATGTAGCCTCTAAGTTAAACGGTGCGTTTGCAATGCAAAGTCTTTGCTGTGGCGAGTTCGCCTGCGTCAACCCTTTACTCTACATCAACCGCAATGAGGCTGGCAGTCTCTGTGCCAACCAGGCCAGCACAGTGCGTAGCGTCTACTTTTGACGGTTTGAGAAATCAACGAGGAGGCAGGCAAAATTCTCCTCGAGAGCTTGTAGATGGTGAAGCGAATGGATTTGACACTCGCCTCCTCTCCAGTCTCATCAACCACTGCTGTGATCCCACTGCTGGCATTCTTTGCACGTCGAGGCCCTCACTAAACATACACGGTGCAGCCATCCTAAATTCCTGTCATCATTGCAGTGAAGCATGTCGATGACTCCTCCCAAACCACGACTTACATGCTCGATGTGCGACCGCGTTTGCATGAGATGGTAGCACAGAAGGCGTTGGGGAAGAGAAGGGAAGAGGAGAAGAGCTCCTCCTCCTCCTCCTTCTGAGAAGGGAAGAGGAGAAGAGCTCCTCCTCCTCCTTCTCCTCCTCCTCCACGCACTAGGAGGTGGATTCTGTGTGCTCCTTGTTCATGGGGAGGATGTTCGTTCCTTCCTTTCGATCCCCACACGACGTGTGTCTTGGCAGTGCCCGTGCATTTCGACTAGAGGGTAGGAAAGGAGAGAATCGGTTCGAACTAATGTAATACGAGCAGTGGTAGGATGGTTTACTTCACTAGAGCTGATGAGGTGATTCAAGGCATCGAGAACACGCTCCTTTCCCATTGGGACGTGGCGAAGTGGTCTAGCGTAAGCAGCACTTACAGCTTCACAGGCATCAACAATAGTCAGATAAGATGGTGAGCCGACACTTGAGGCGGTATCAGAACTTGCGCGCACAACGTTCCTCCACCTGTGGCAGTTCCGTTTGTGGGTCTCGCAGACTGGCACACTGAAGTGCATGGACAGTTGCTCACATTTTGTTTGTGCGACGAATGCGCTGCTGGCCGACGGCCATGCGATGATATACTCAACTGACCACGATAAACGCTTTGCCTTTCCGTCGAAGTTTATTGCTACAGGCTTGCAGTCGTCAGATCTGTAAGCAAGGTATTCATTCTCCTCCATTTACAGAAATGCGTTTTTCGACTGTGATTGCAGTGGAAGCCAGATGGCCAATGAGCATCCGGATCGTGTAGTGGCTGCATTGCTCGGGTTTGCCACGCCATGTCAGCCACCTGACTTGTCGTCACCACCTTCGTGTACGTGCCACTTCTCCACCCAGCTGTATCAATGCTCTACACGTGGATTGCACCTGCGTATGCTTGTTCCAGCTAAGACGTGGTGTGGCGGGGCACAAGCAGCCCCGTGCCTCCTACACCAGCACCTATTCATTCCCTCGAGCAAAGTTCTGTCTGATAAAACTCTCACGTAGGCTGCGACTTATAAAGGTTGGGTTGGCCTTAACCGACTGCAGGGGAAGATAGCAGCAGTTAGTTGAGTAGTGGAAAACGCTGTGCGCAATGAATATGAGAGTGTGCATTCAAGGAATGCAATTGATGAATTGAGAGAGGGATAGTGGCTGGAGGGATGATGGGTGCATGGAGGAATGACTGGGTGGATGGGGTTGTTGGCAGTAGGATTTTATGTCTGTCGTCATCATTTTACACCTTATTACATGCACGGAAGATAAAGTGTCTAACGCAGCTATTCTCTTCATCCACGGTTAGTGTCCTCTTTCGCTGTTAATGGCTGGTATGCAGAACACATCATTGAGTTGGTTGAGAGGAACTATACGTCATGCTTAGTCCATCCCTTATAGGTTGTAATCTATGCTCCCAATCGCTGTTTATACACCTCATTCGCTCGACTGACGTCAATCTCTCGGCGGAGCGATCGAGATCTGTGTGCTCTAACATCGGGTTCGCACAGCTGGCAATCTCAGGGGACGGAGGAATGCAGTGGTCATGGGTAGAATACAGATGCATTCAGGATGGTGTAAGAGTTAAGGCTAATGGGATGGCTTCTCCTAGACACCGAGTGAAAATTCATCCCAGTGCAGAGTCAAAGAAGCAACAGAATACTACGTCTTCATTTGTCTGCAGGGAAGTCTGGGGCGCTGCGTTATCTCGTTCGGTTTGCAGATCGCATTGCCTTCATCCCTGCTGGTGAGAAAACTAGAGGAAGCTAACACAGAAGAGCCCAGTCCCTGGCTTAGGGAGGGGTCAGATGGCTATAAGCACCGCGTCACAGCCATGCTGCTCAGGATAACTTGCAACGCACAGAGAAGGAGAAGAGCGCCCTCGCTCGGCACTGCTGCACCCTCATCCGCAACACCCTGAACACACCGTGAGGTGAGCAAGCTCTTCTAAACTCCACTTCTTCACGAAATATTTGGCCTTACCCTTAGCACGAGTAGGCCCTTAACCAATTCTGCCACACTTGATTTACCATTGGTTTCATACACCTCAGCCATTGAATGATCAGTCGGACGACAGTTGACAAGCGTTTGTTGGCAGTCATCGAACCATTGATCCCAACTACCCATTCAAAAGGTGTCGTGATGAGCTCGCCCTCCTGCTCCTACATCGTGTACGTGCAACAAAGCCCCATCGTCTTCCCCTCCTCTCGGTGTCAAAGCCATCACCGTCACTGTCGCTGAGGCCTAGTCATGGCAGCAAACACACTGACCAATGAGACAGCAGTTAAGTGAATATCTCGCCTCTTCCATATTGGAATGGATTATCTCCAACTAGTTGGCCTCTGCAAAGTTATTGGTGGAGAATGGCAAACAAGAAGAATAATGCCTATCCACGTAAAACACATTCTTCCATCTCGAGGTCAGCGCAAAGCCTCATCAACTGTACCAAACACCTCATAAACAATGGTGCTTCTTCACGAGGAGCATGGTGCCTGCGATACAAAACCACCGTGTATGTTTTGTAAAGATAAGGGACTCAAATACAGGAAATATTCCTGCCTCTCCGAGGTTGACAAGCATTAGTTCAACCAGTTCACTCCTATTCGAGCTGTAATGTGCCGCCTCTATTGTTACCTCGCATGACTCACTATATCATACAATTTACAGATTTACCTATCCATCCAATCATGCTTTTTCCATCGGGCTGCGTGCTTACATAAACCGATGGGTTGAAGCCGCACTCATCGCGCGTCCTTCCTCCCACTACCAGTCTTGCATCTATCCGTACGCATACACACACCACCAAACACGCATAATGGGTCGACCCTACCCGACCCGTCCCTCACCATTCGGTCCATGCATTCACCTACGCAGACATTCATCCTGTGCGCTACTTATATCCCTCCATGCCAGTACCCATCATTATTTTCATTCCTTCGTTTACCTGTCTTGTCCACACACATACACACGCATCCGTCCACGTCTACTTGCATTCACCCACCCATTCATGCCTTCAACAAAACACCCGCTCATGCAATCATTCACCCATCCTCTCTCCTTCCGTCTTGCTATCCATCCCTCAGAATTAATCCCACAGCCAAACCTGTGCTTTCTTTTGTTTATTCACTCCACCACACCACCTGAACACACGGAATAATTTTGCTTGAGCACACAGTATGCAAGTCAGTGGAATGAAATTAGAAATTGAAGACCAAACGTGCTGGTGAGTATTCAACAATTGAAATGGAACGTGAAATTTAAGCAGTCAATTAGTTTCACAAATAAGACTTTTAAATGAATAATTTGTCCTAGAATATAGACTATGCTATCGCGTTTCGTGTTGGCTGAATTGAGGAATCAAAATGAGAATCGTGTTTGCCAAACCTGTGACCAGTTTAAATATGTTGCATTGAGCGTAAATGGGTTAACAACAACATGAGCGTTCTCCTTCGGCGTGCATGATCGTGGTCCTCTGTCACCGTGGCCTGTGTTTCCCAACACTTGGATGCCTCTATCCACCATCCTCTCCTCACCCTCACCATCTACTCGTGTTCCTTGTGCACTCCGTCTCCATCACGAGCCTCTCCATCCACAATGTCCCTCATGTCGTATTCTTCATCGAGACCCTAGCCATCTTCACCACCGTCTTCTACTTCCGCGTTTACATCAGTCACTTAAGCCCCACACACCGCCTTGCATTTCTTTAGCCCTCTCTTATTATCGCACATTAACACATCAGTCTCTTCAGCATCTCGCATTCTCCTTCTTTCCCTTCCTCTTCTTCCTCCTCCTCCTCTTCTTCTCTTGCATCCTCGCAATTTTCACAGTGCCAATCATCATTGACTTCATCGCATTCTTCACGAATTGCTCCGTGGCAATCATCACCTCCTCCATGTGGAGGTGAGTGGATTAGGCGCCTACAGCAGCATCCCTTCTAGGTTTATGTCTACAGTTCGCTGATGCTTTGGCCTCCGCATTCAAAACGCTTGAGGCGAAAGACGAGTTATTGGAAGTGTGCTTTTATTATGCCCTAACGGTCCAGCGTTCAGTCTTGATAGAGGGCTAATTTGTGTCCAGGCCATGGTGCGTTCAACAGGGTGGGCTGACAGCCGGTCCACTGCAGTAGTGCCAAGTCCCACTCTATTATCGGCGTTTTTGTTCTGCAGGAGTGGTAGTTCTACTTTCGTCTGCAGTAAGGTCTCGATGGGCTACAGCAACACCTCACTGGCAGTTTAATGTCCCTGCACATCAGTCACCCAAGCCCCACACACCACCCTGCATTTCTTTAGCCCTCTCTTATTATCGCACATTAACACATCAGTCTCTTCAGCATCTCGCATTCTCCTTCTTTCCCTTCCTCTTCTTCCTCCTCCTCCTCTTCTTCTCTTGCATCCTCGCAATTTTCACAGTGCCAATCATCATTGACTTCATCGCATTCTTCACGAATTGCTCCGTGGCAATCATCACCTCCTCCATCATCTGATTCACCGTCCACTTTGTAACCATCGCTTGAGTTTATACCCCTCCAGCGTCACTATCGTAGATGAAACAACCGAAGTCCTTGCGCATGTCTCATTATGTTCAACCTAGAAGCCAGTGTTGTCGGTGCTATGTGGAGAGGTGTTCGCATCACCCAGTGCCCACTTCCAGTGGCTTCAGCCGAACTGGCAAAAGCAACCACAAAGTTGGTGGCTGATGGGAAACCAGTGGGCATATGAGGGTGATGCGTTCCACCAAGTGCAGTGACAAGTGGCAGGAAATTAATGCAGCAACAAAACATGTTATGGTGGACATGCATGTGCGCTAGGTGTGGGAGAATGAAGGGAAGGAATGAGGGCTGGATGGATGGTTGATGGGTTGAATGGATGTGTAAGTGGTAGGTGGGTGAGTGAATATATGGGTAGGGTGATGTGCAGATTATCACGAACCAAGTAGTCCAACGAGTTTCGTTGCGTTTGGTTGCAGCATTTGAGTCAGCCAAGCGTTGCTGCAGCCACTCGAGTCCTTACTGTAGAAGAAAGAAGAACTACCACTCCTGCAGAACAAAAACGCCGATCATAGAGTAGGACTTGGCACTACTGCAGTGAACCGGCTGTCAGCCCACCCTGTTGAACGCACCATGGCCTGGACACAAATTAGCCCTCTATCAAGACTGAACGCTGGACCGTTAGGGCATAATAAAAGCACACTTCCAATAACTCGTCCCTCGCCTCAAGCGTTTTGAATGCAGAGGCCATGGCAACAGCGAACTGTGGTCATAAACCTAGAAGGGATGCTGCTGTAGGCGCCTAATCCACTCACCTCCACATAAATGCCCATCGAAACAATATTAACAGTGGATGTCGGAGTGTGAATGAGCGTTCCAATTCTGCATGAGGTACATGAGGTGATTGCTGCAGCTAGAAGTGCGTGAGGTGTCTAAAGAAATGCCCTTCGAAAAAAAATATTAACATTGGATTTCGGACTTTGAATTAGCGTTCCAATTCTGCATGAGGTGCATGAGCATCGGTTCCCTGCACCAATTCACTCGAAATATTTGTCGTCAAAGCCCTCCTCACCAGCTCATTCTCCATCTGGTGCGATCTATGTTTGATTCCTGCAGCTAGAAATGCGTGTTCTGACCAGCGAGCAGCCTTGAAAACTACGCATTAATTTACTACTCACAAATGGGGTAGTTATTGCTAATTTATTCAAAGCAAACAGCTCAGATCACGAGGCTGTGGCACTAACCCTCCATCCACATCTAGCAATGCCGACACGGTGAAGGTGTGATTTCTACTTAGACGTAGCTGAGTAGACGGCTTTATAGTGGAAGGGGCAGGCAAGTGTGGTGGGAGGCAGTATAAAACCCTGTATGGAGGAATGGAAGAGTCAGACGGGCAGTACCTACAGTCGAGGATGAGGGCGTGTCCACGTGGCTTGCGAGACACGCCAGTTGGTGCACCATGCTGAATGGCAACCCGGCCCACTCGTGTTGGACGCGCCGACAAGTGAGTGCGCTGTCGGTCACGTGAAAAAGACATGTCAAGTGTAACAGTGGAAAGTAGCTCGCGAATGTGCTGGCATGACCCAGTGCGCTCTCTGTGCAGACCGTGAACAGCAAGAGGAGGGAGAGGAGGAGGAGGAGGAGGAGGAGGAGGAGGAGGAGCGAAGTCCTGATGGAACACACTGGAACTAACAGCACTAAACCAAGTAGAATTGAGCTTTGAGGGTTCAGTTAAGCACATCAAAATGCAAGCGAATCCTTGCGGATGAATGTATGGATATATGTATGTATGTATGTGTGTATGTATGCATGTATGTATGTATGTATGTATGTATGTATGTATGTATCAACGTCCAGCTCATTGAAACACCTCTAATCACTTCAGCAGCGCCCTTCTATAGTAACGCCTCGAGAAAGTAACAGGATTTCGAACTCGGTGAGTGTATGACGGGTGAGGACGGTAGCCACAATGGACTCCACAACAGCGTTGGATGCAGGCAGTCGAGGTGATTGGGATTGCGTGAAGGCGTAGCACTCACAGCTGCCATCGGCGCAGTTAAGTAAATCGGCCAGCCTACTGACTGACTCGGCACCCTCAACCACCCCGCCCTACACCATTCGCGTAGTCCATCCTCAGGACGATGAGAGCAAGACGCACTTGGTGTAGGAAGGCAGGGATGGATGGATGGGCGGATGGGTGTGTGTGTGGATGGGTGGGTGGGGATATCAATGAATGGACAAATTAGTGAATGGCGAGATATGGTTTCCCCATGGATGTAGCCGAGTTGACGGCTTTAGACACAAGGGATGGGCACGTGGGCTTCGAGGCAGTTCAACCCACTTGGATGGAGGGACGGAAGGGGCAGACAAGCAGTACTTGCAATAGATGAGGAACTTGAGACATGCCAGTTGGCCCATCAGCCGCATTGCGAAGAGGCTTTCTCCAGTTTGACGCGTCGACAAATGTGGACGTTGTCGGTCAGCTGGGACAAGACATGTCAAGTGTCACAGGGAAAAGTAACTAGAGTTTGTGTGGATCCCTCCAACCACTATACGTCGCCTTGTTGATAAACAGGATGAAGTTATGGAAGGTTCAGACAGGCATTACCTGCAGTCGAGGAAGAGGGCGTGTCCACGGCCAGCCTACTGACGTGGCACCCTCAACCACCCCGCCCCACACCATTCGCGTAATCCATCCTCACGCCGATTACAGCAAGACGCACTTGGTGTAGGAAGGCACGGATGGATAAATGGGTGGAAGGTTGGATGGGTGGTTAGGTGGGTGGATAGATAGATAGATAGATAGATACGTAAGTGTATGAATGGATAAGTGGTTGGAATGTTGGATGTATGGGTATATGGTTGGGTGTCGATATCAATGAATGGACAAATTAGTGGGTGGCGAGCTGGATAGATGATGGGATGGATAAGTGTACGATTGGATGGGTGGAGCAGGATGGACGCGCAGCTTCACAGATTTAGCCCATGCGACTTGTCAACACAACCACATCTGCCGCAACATCCTACCAAGTGAATAACCAACCCGACACAATAAAATATACGGGCAATATTTCATGCAGTCAGATGCGTCATTATGCTACTGAACACGACATACTCTCCCCTTCCCCTTCTACTCTACCGAGGTCTTAGCAACCCAACTGCGTGACTTGCAAATGCACGAGTCAAGGAGTGTCCTCATAGCTTGGTTAGCATGGGAAGGAAACCTACCGCAGTGGAGAAGTTCTTCACGGGATACGCCAACTCTATACGTGACATTCAGCACACTCATCCACTGGTGCTGACTTGCAAATGCACGAGTCAAGGAGTGTCCTCATAGCTTGGTTAGCATGGGAAGGAAACCTACCGCAGTGGAGGAGTTCTTCACCGAATAAGACAACACTATCCGAGACATTCAGGACACTCATCCACTGGTGCTAGTGGCGCACGGTTTCATTAATCTCAAACGAATGTTAAACCATCCACTCGTGATTTGTTCACCGGTGGCAAAATTAGGTTGGCTCAGCGCTCCCGAATCACGGTTAGGCGATGATGCACCGCGTCCGTCCTGCACCACCCATCCAATCATCCATTTATCCATCCCATCATCTATCCAGCTCGCCATTCACTAATTTGTCCATTCATTGATATCCCCACCCACCCATCCATCCATCCACCCACACATCCACCCATCCATATATCCGTGCCATCTTCAGAGCATGCATATGAGTGACATGTGTCCTTTGTTTGTGACAACTGGTAGCATTTGTTAATGGAGTGGAATGACAAAGTATTTGAGGGTGCCACTTCAGTAGGCTGGCCGTGGACATGCCCTCTTCCTCGACTGCAGGTAATGCCTGTCTGAACCTTCCATAACTTCATCCTGTTTATCAACAAGGCGACGTATAGTGGTTGGAGGGATTGCTTGAATTAATGAATGAATGAATGAATGAATG
>MIEF01009222.1:0-174646 GCA_001870725.1 Taenia solium | reverse complement strand
CCTCTCCAAATGCCGTGCAGGAGGGTTTTGTGACCTCGGAGCCGACATTCACTTTGACTTGATAGGATGCGACGCGAGAGATGAAAGGGCCGAGCATGTAGGAGGGGAGAAATAGTTTGTCCTGGGTAGTGATGGACGGACGTATGATCATGCCTCCTAGTGCCGGTTGATGTAAACATTTGTTTGACAGCTTGAGGTGTCTGGCAGTCACGAGTCAGTTCAGTGGGATATACTGGAAACCGTTGGGACATATTTGGCTACTTGATATGATTATCTTACACAAGACAGCTCGTGCTTAATGAGAATGCGGTATTGTTGACCCACCTGTTTCCCTAAATGCATCGACCGGTATGACGGTTGAATTTTCCTTTGTTGTGGCGGCGCCTTTGAAGTGAGTGGAGGTGAATGTGCACATTCGAAGTACTATTTTCTCAAAGCAATGGCTGCGTTCACGCGCAATGCTGTGGTGAAATGTGAATCCCTTTTTCCAACAAAAGAACATGATCGCGCATATTGAAGTACGAAAGCTGATCGTGCGGTGCTCATTGCTGACTACCCACCATCGACGTAGCGTTCGCAATCTTGCTTGTTCCCTCTTCCAGTCGAGAAACGGGGAGTGGCTTTAATTTGATTGAGCGTATTAGCAAGCAGGATGGGGCATGAGGGAGAGGTCAGGTGGCTCGGACGAAGACGGAGGAGAAGGGTTGGTCAAAGTTTGTCCAAAAAAGGTGAGCGTGGGAGAGGAGGAGGAGGAGGAGGAGGAATGTTGAGATGCCCAGAAATGTGAGCGTGCAAGACCTCGAAGTAGGCACTTGTCTGGTTAATAAACAGACTAAGCACGGTAAAACACCTCATTTCTGTATGGCTTGCCTCAACGGCGTTTAGCTTGCACATCCCACCAAAACGTGAATCAGTGTGTGCTACAAAGCGTAGATGTGTGCCTGTCTATGGCCACAACAACATTGGTTGAGCTGTCTACCAAAAGTCCGCTCCCACTTTACGCTCAGGATTGCATGACTGTCTTCAGAATATCAGGGGGTGCGGATCTGCGATGGAATCACACTTTTCATAACTTGTCTTCCCTGTGTGCCCAGTGGCTCGTGAGGCTGTGCCCAATAACTCCACACCTTTTCGATGAAAGAGTGCAGTTCAATCAGCCGAGAACCTTTTAAAAGTTAGGTGGTCTAGGAAATGCAGATTGTTGGGTACTCACACTCACTGGTCCCCAAAGTAACCAAATTGTCGAGCTTCTTGATTTAGAATAACCCCCACCTCTTAAGTGGGGATAGTTGGATTGGTTGGATTCCCGTTTAAGTGCGAATTCTGCAAAGCATCGATAAGTCTCCTAGCTATCTACCACACCCATTTTCATCTCACGCCGTTAGGCATGGGAGAGTAGGTGGGCGGGAGAGAAGCGGGTAGCACACCAATTCCTGCGTGCTGATTGACTAGATGGTGTCAGTGCTTGTTGGTGCATGTCCACAGACAGTGGCACACGTATCACTAGTCCCTACGACCTGGGACAAGCAGTGGGATTTACCAAAACGCAGCGTGAAAATGTTGGTCAGCTGAGAGAAGAGGACTTCTCACAATTAATGTACATCAGCAATCACTTGGGTGGTTCGAAAATCGCTGCTATTGGTGAAAGACAAACGATTCCCTCATTCCCCTTTTCATTCCCTAATTTGCACCTCCTCGTCGCCATCACTGACCTTTCAGCCGCTGAATTGTAGTTGCGAACTGCTAGCTGAAATGCTCACCATGTGATTGTTGCCTTACTAATCGTATGATTGGTGTGCTAAGCACAAAGGGTGTGTCGGTTGTTTCACCGCCGCACATTTGCCAAGCCTAATCAGACGCGGTCCCACCCTCGACAGCATCACGATGAAGACTGCCAACCCAGCGTCAATCAGTGAGCGTTGATTCCCATTCACGCCAGCTCCACGGTCCATGTCAGCTGGAGGGTTTTCCATCCATATTTGGCATGAAGGAGGGCGCTCCCAGCCACCACGGCAATTGTTGACCTGTGTCAATTGGGACGAAGTACTTTCGGTGTTCAGGGACTGTCTGAAACACCAAACTGCTATAACAAGTGACACTCTTGAAGTGGTATGAAACTCGCGTCGGCTGCAATTTCTTTCAGTGCGACATGGCCAAGGTGACTCTTTCAGTCGTATATTTTTGCCTGTGTTTTGGGATTGGTGATGGTGAGGTGCGTGGGAGTTCATAGGCTTGGTTTGACAAGTCACTGGGTCATCGTAGAAAGCCAACACCCCTTCGTGTTTTTTTAATATGAGAAACTTGTCTTGATAAATGATGGCACCCCACCCAATTCAATCCTTTTGTTTGCGTTCTAACGTATAAGTCGGCCTCTTGCAAACTACTCTGTGGAGTCACATGCCTCTGTTCGGTGTATTACCTACGGATCGTCGACATTTTAAGCACTTCTGACATTCTGTAAATGCTAGGAGTAAAAGAGTGCTCCGGAACCTTTTAATTGAAATAGGTGATGAAACATGTCAATATGCATATAAGCTTCACATGAGTGTTAGACGCAGTTGTGCGTAATTTACAGCAAAATTTTTGATTTGCTAATTGTGTTTTACAGAGGTGGATGCATGGATATGGGACGCTTAAATTATTTAGCGTTTAGCTTATTTGGGTGGAAATTAAACTTATTGCTTTACCTTGCGTATAACTTTATTTGGTCTATCTCAACTAAAGTTCTTTTTCTACTTGAAGGCGATGTTTTAGAATACCTGACTCATGGCAGGTGTTTAAATGCATTTTTTATTTACTCTTCTGTTAAAGTTTCTTTAAGGAAATTTCGCACTGACCATCAATCACCATTTTTATTTGAAACAAACTCTTTTTTTCAGGAGAAATGAATTACCAAGCATTGAAATGTATGAAGTCGCTGTAATATGCCTTCACATTACGTATCGGGAAATATTTACGTCCAACTTTGTAAGTAACAAGCACAAAACAACAACAAGCCACTCCTTTTATTCTTACTTTACCGCCCAACTCAAAACAGCGTAGACCGAAAAGGGTAGCTGCTCCAGCTCAATCTGGCCATCCCCATCCAGCGCGATTGGCAATCTTTTCTGGAGTACAAATGCCTTTGAGGAGGGAAACTTAATTTTTTATTAAGAAAATGGGCTAAACACCTATTTATAACATGATTCGAACTTTGTCCCTCGCAAGAACACCCAAGCACTTCAATTAAATCTCTCTTCAAAATCCTTTTGTAAGTGTTTTGGATTTGTGAAGTTTTTCTGATTACTTATCCATTTTTCTCCGATCAGTAAAGCCAATGCGCAAATATTACATGGATTTCTAGTGATTTTGTGGTCAAATTGAGGTCAATTTCACTCCTGTTTGAGTAGTTAATTTGACATCTCATGATTTAGATCCAGAGTGCCCTTTTTTTTGCCACTAACCGTTGTTCTGCCTAAGTGGCAAGAAAGTTCGTTATCACGAATTTTTTGAAACGGAAATTGCTTTGACTTGACTATCCACCTGGTTATCTCGATTTATTAAAACCTGAGAAAACAGGATTTATTGCTTAATTAATTAATTAATTAATTAATTAATTAATTGCACTGGTACACTAAAGTTGCCCACAATTCGGATAATCTTCCTCAAACAATTGAGCCTTTTTGGCATAAAACCTACCAAGTCTAATTACAACGTTTAACTTAGCTATAGCAGCAACATAACGTCGATTAAGCCCTTCTTGACTGCTCAGTAAGCGCCCTGTTTTTCAATTTTTCGTACCTCTCCGTGACTCTCCGGTGAATCACCTCCCATTTCCTACAGCCGGTACGAAATCCAGACTCTGTTTGATTCCCTATTTGACCGTATAAATTGGTGATGGCAATTAAAAGTAGTTGTGAACCAAAGTAAACACTGACCTGATGAGGCATCCTCCGCTTGACCATGTGACCGGTTTGGAGTCAAGGTGTTGATTTTTTGAAAAGTCACTTTAGTTACAGACTAACTGGACTTATTCTAATACAAGGCAAACAATATGCATTGAAATCTGTTCCTCGAAATATGACTGAGCGAAGTAAACATGCTAATTCATGCTGAGTTTTTAATAGCCGAATTAATTTTTCTATCTATATAAGTTGCGTTGGTGTGCGCCAGGATCATGGCTAACTTTTGTCATTGATGTCAATGCTCCAGTGCGTCGCGATTCAGCTAACACACGGAACAGACGATGAAAACATTAGCATAGAAAATTTATGGGCGCCAAGGTGGTGGAGTGGATTGGGAAAACTACCCTGATTTCAAACACCAAAGAAGCTATGATTACTTTTAAATCGGTCGTGCTATGCTTCGAGTTCTAAACTTGGTTCAGAGGAGGGCATAAACAAGTGGAATGTCCTGTTGGGTTTGTGCGACCCAGTTGACTTCACAAGTGGTGCAAAACGCCTATTAGAATTTAGGAATTTAGCGCACCGAGAAGTATGCGGATCGGAAAGAGGATTTCAGCGATGAACTTCATTGATTAAGGATAAAGTTGTCTTGAGTTATTGACAGTCGCCTCATAGGTGATCACTGAAGCTCACCAGCCGCGGTTGCCATTACTAATGGATAATCTTATTTTTAATTAAGATATTTAACTAATTTGCTTTTGAAAACCAACCCAATTCTTTAAGCAATTGTTTGTAACCAATTTTAGGCTCACATTACACAAAATAATAGCCAGGATATTCCTTCAATGAAAAGGAACCTTTAATAATTCTTAACCTCTCTTCTCACTGGACTTTCCCTTCTATGACTCCCTTTGGATCTTAGCTTAGTAGCCGTGCAGTTGTGCCCCCTTATACCCAAAAGTACTTGTGGTTTGGTTCACTGCTTACTGGTCGGATTAATGACTCATGCTTGTGTACTCGACCTTAGCACTAAGAATTTGACCTTATTTCGTTTTACAAACGTAACCATTCCATAGGGTTTAGTGTTATTATCATCATAATTATGAGGCAATAGTAAAACCCTCTTTAAAAACTTTATTTTCAGAAAGCTTTAGAAATTTTGAATTTGTTGTCCGAAATATCCAATTTTCCATTCAGAATTTAGTTCACAAAATTACATTGGTGCACCCATGATGAAGGGCATAAGTATTGCTACACCTCGACAATTCCCTGAAGCCGTAGCGAGTCGTTCTTCTACCTCGGATGAAACGCGTTTTCTTGTGAACTGCGAATTGCTAAAGGGATCTCCATGCGCTGCGTCTCATTCAAGGCTAACCACATGGGAAAAAATTCACGTGGTAGCATTCATCCAAAGTGCTACTAAAATGGAAACATCAAATTTCCCGTCTATGGTTAGAGTGGTACATTTTGGAAAAAAATATGGCAGACTCTTCTTTGAATTCGATTTTGATCGGTGAGAGTTTTATCCCGTTCTCTCGAAAGCTACTGTGCAAACCACGAAGTTAGTGGTTTGCCAAGAGTCGACGCAGTTTTGGCTGTTAAGCTGCACTCCCACAACTTTTGTCATCTACTGTGGATGCCAACTTTCTATAATGCCAAGAGTTGACAATGAGCCGATGCGACAAAGATAACTCAACGCCTCGAACAATGCCGCACCCTGAGCCTTTAAAAGCATTATAAGACACGACTAATGTGGAGAGAGTAGTTAATAAAATACAGAAGAATTAAAAATTTATAGCCATGACCCACCATTAACACGACTAGGTCATGCCGCCCGGCGGAAGTACAATCTGCAGTAGTCTTAGTCACAGTTTGTTTGTCCAGAATTTGGAATCTCAGCTTCTCCTTTAATTGTAGCAAATTTCTACCGAGGTGAGACAGTATCATCCACACTTCGGTGTTTTAAAGCACCTTGGGAGTTGATCGCGAAGACCCGATGCAGTAGAGTCTACTTGTAGGGGTCACTGTGATGCAAGTAGTGTTGCGTCGCAACACGTAATGCATAAAATAGATGCATCGTATGCCTCCATACCATGTGATAAGTAAGGTACTTTCTTTAGTTGCTCATAAATAGGATGTATTTTTACTCAATTAACATAAAATCTACTGCAAAACGCATTCTGTTCTTAGCCATCATATCGTACAAGATACGCAAGATTGTCAGACATTTTGCTGCAACACATTTGATAAAGAATAAAATTTAAGAGTTAGTAATATCACACATGAGTGAAAGATGCATGCGAACATCTGTTGCATTCTTCTTATGGTAATACAATTGCACATCTTTGTATTTTGAAGATTTAACACAATCCACAGCATTATGTCATGCAGCATCCTTGGAGTTGCTCTGAAATCGCAACAAAACCTACCGGAGTAGGAGGCTAGTTCATTATTGACGTAGAGAAGGCCTTCAAGGCTGTAGACGTGGCATAGAGGCCATTCCGCTGCGATGAGCATGCAGCGGCTCGAAGGCAGAAGAACTCAAGAGGTTAAATGCCTAATGAGAAAAAACTAACTCACTGAAGTTATTTATTACAAAACTGATAAGGTGAATCGAAATTACGTGAATCAGCACGAAAAGAGAACAAGTGATTTTTTTTTCATTTGTGGGTACTTTTAGGAAAGTGGTAGGCAATCGTAATGAAGTTGTTAGCCTGATTTGACAGCCCAATGGTGAAAATTACTAACATCAAATATTAAATGCTGTGGTTTGATATCTTGCTTGATTGTACAACGAATTGCACTGGTATTTCAGTCTCCCTGGCTAGTGGTTTTTCCCTGCGGTATTGTGAGATGTAGTCAAATACCTCGAACCCCGTGAGAGACGAAGAGTATCCTCTCTAAACCTGTACACATTCCCGATTATTCTGGCTGATAAACAAGTCCTAATCAAATCAGCCTGCCCTTTCAAAAGGTAAGAAGGCCAGAGAGGAGGGGATAAACGAGGCGTATGCTACACTAGTGGCAGGGCCGGTGACATGGACCTTGAGGAGCGGCTCGAAACCGTACAAATCATCCTCCAAATTTTTTCTCAGCGCTAAAGAATATCCCTAGTCATCAGCACTTTTCTTGATATTTACTTCCATTCGCTTCCATTTGCGATAGAAGCTTGGCATCAATCATGTCACTGACATCGATCAATACTGAGACACTATCTCTGCTCATCACCGGTCAGGAAAAAACAGACCCTCTTCAGTGCCAGCGAGGATGGCTAGGAGCACGCCAGAAAACTTTTAGCGTCTAGCAGAACGTTGTTTCCGAGGTCCGCCTCCAAATAGAATTGCCAGCTGGATGACAGTCCAGCTCAGACACGGAGTCCGACCATCCATTATAGCTGAGAAACTCTATGACATAAGGACCAACACGTTCAGGCACTTGGTTGACTTCGCAATTAAAAATAGCCAGGAATTGCATGCAGCCTCACTTATCAGATGTCCAACGGACGATCACATTCAGCACTCTCACGTCGTGCCTCTCCACGCTTTACACAAATATCAAGTGAGCCTTCCTTTTTCTTATCCTACTTGCTCTCAAACGAAGGGCGACTACGCAATTTCCTTCTTGACTCAGCTGCGGTAAAATCGGTGGTAAATCTGCAGGTTTTCATCACCCTTCATAAGAAAATTAGGATCGATTCTCTGTCTGCGAAACTGCGTTTAGTGGAAGACAGGGAAGCGGTGGTCGTTGGAAGTGTGCAAAAGGAAAGAAACCTGAGCAGTGAAATCCGTTACATGTTTAGGACTGGCTGAGGGGGTGATACTTGGTACTGAGTCTCTAAATAACGCCAAGGCTGTTTTAAATTTTGTGGAAGGCATCTTTTCCACCCATCAAGGCCCTGAAGTCAACAGAGATGTTTTGCTACCAAGAGGAAGCGAAGACGACACCTACAACGCTCTCTTTGAAGCGGCAGTTATAACCTTGACAAGCAACTTTGATCACAGTTAACTCACAAAACGCTAAACCCGAACAGACAAGTATTGTTCGGCATACAATAGATACCGACGAAGTTAGACCGTCTTGCAACTACCCGCACTCATACCATCTCCTCTGCTGGGAGAAGTAAATCGTCTGGTCACTGAGCTGGTTCTAAATGGGGTGATAAAACCACCAAAGTCACCATGAGTGACTCCATCCGCGACGGTAAAGACTGACGGTAGTTTACGATATATATATATATATATATACATATATATATATACCCAAGTATTATGCCTTCTTCTGTCTTCAAGATGCTACACTGGGGCTACAATCCATGCATCAGCGGGCTTTTCAACGTTCATAAAGCTCATTAGTTGTGATATGAGACTACTTCCCGGTATCTTCCCACCAGATACGGAGATAGAAAGCAACAATGCATAGCAGCTCTTAGTGTGTTGGAAGGAAGAAATAAGCAAAACTGTCAACACTGTACTTTGAAACAGTTGTTTTATAACGGGCTCCAGCGCGGTCAAAGCAACATCTTCCGAGAAAAAGGCTTAGTACAAATATAGAGGTCGATTCCTCTACCTTTAATGCATCGCAATTTCTATCACAATGGGAGAAAAATCATCCAGATAGTGATGATCCTTGTCCGCAACACAACTTTGTATCCAGCCATTAGCCGTTTACTGCAGTAAGATGCGAACTTACGGAGGTAACCACCTGTTGGCTACGAAGTTCAAGTTTACGTACCAACGGAAGAAGAAAAACCACCTTATGAAACGCGAGAAGACAACTCATAACAGGGCCTAGGAGAGAACGCTAGAAAGTAAAAGAGGCTTTGCAATACTTATGTTGTTCAAACGCACATTCTAGTTGAGAAACGGGCGAGTAACTCGAACATCTTGATAGACGAGAGGTCAGCATCCCTCGAGAAGAGAAAAGCTTTGTCCCTAGTCCCCAAACCTGGACTGATTATCGCTGAATCCTACTAACAAGGATGTCCTAATCAAATCAGCCTGCTTCTTCAAAGAGTCTGAGGGCCAGAAAGGAGGAGTCAAACCAGGAATGTGCCAAAACTTAGCCTTTTTGGGCTATCGATAGGAACCCGACTTTATGGATCTAAGTTTCCAATAGTAGTCCCCAGTTAAACTAGCTTGACACTAATTCAAGTGTAGCTTAGAACGTTTTTAAGCAAATATTGAACAGTATATTTGGGCACGAAAATAACCCAAAATTTATTGTAAAGAACAGAGGATACACCACCTCAAATGCTAACATGGCTTGATGGAAGGAACTTTCCTAACTGCTCTTAAAATATTTTACAATTTTATGGTAAATTTGAATCTAGCAGCTATCTCATCGAGTTGATTTCCACCCAATCAGCAATAGGTACGCTTATAAAGTGGTGTGCGTTAATGGGGCGTGCGCAGTTTTCTGACTGTAGTTTATTCTTGTGCAAAGACAATTCTAAAGAGTCATATGTGATTTGATTCAACTTTCGGTGAGCTGTGTGGAGTAAAGCCAGAGTGAATTCATCAATGCTTTATGTCAGAATAAGGCACTTGTATCCTCTTTAAATAAATATACTAGCAAAATATTGATGCCATATTTGTCTCGGTAAATCACAGTAGCCATTCTTCGTTGTTATTGGTATGAGCTGATGTACATTTTTGGCCCATATGATCGCAGCATATTATCGGTGTCTACTCCTCATTTTAATGTTTTTAGCACCATTGTCGGCCGCAGTGTAATTTGGTTTCCGCACCTAGCTTACCCCTTTAGTTACTCCCTTTTCAGGGCAGTAAAAAAAACGATGGATCTTGTTCATTCCTCGATTATTACTACCACCGGAGTTCTTTTTCTCCGTGTCTTCGTTCGTTACGGAACTCACATCTTCCCCTGGGAGGAGCAAAGCATAGGAAGGATTTTCGCTCACCTCTTTGAGACCATAGACTCCCTCATCTTTATCCACAAAGACTGCTACGTCTCCAGAGTGAAACCTCTGCATCCTAACCAGTCCGAAAAACTACTCAAGCACTATCTCAACGGCAATTCTTTCCAAGATCCCTTGGTCTTTGAGGGACAGTTTAACCTAGACTGCGATTCCAAGGACGCTGGTCTCCGGGCTGAAATCGAATCGCCCCAAAAACTTCCGTGTGCAGTCCATCAGTTGAATGTCGATGCCTTCTTCTCTGTCACTCCGGATATCCTGAAAGGCAATCTCTTTGAATGCCTTCAAGATGAGGTTCGCGCCTTCCTAAAGGCCTACCATGATACTTTAAAGTCGATTCTGCTGAAGGAGAAAGCGATTCCACGCAGTCTGACGGCATATTACTTTCGGTATGAGGATCTTTTGATTCGTGTCTTTTATCCACCCGTCTGTAAGGATGAAGTGAAGTTGAGGGAGGACATTCATAAAGGTACGTTGTTAATTTGTGCATTACTATGGTTAGCTGGTTGTGCTATCAACGAGTTGTGAATTAGTATTGACGAATCATTTTGCATGACTTTTCGCGCAATGACAAAATTGGCTTATTGTCATGCCATTCGGATTAAACTTGTTTAATCTCTGTTCATTATGGTCTTTCAAACAGTTTTCACCCTTTTTCATCTTGTCTTGAAACGTTGAGGGAAGTAGCGGTGCAGATTACTACTCGTTACCATCCTAGGGCAAAGATGACATGCAGCAAATGCGCTGGGTGTGACGAGAATACCAATTTGTCTCTTTCCTAGAAGTACAATTTCCCTTTGGGAGAGATCCCTTGCTTGACACCACCTCTCTCTGTAATACAGCCCGCACTCCAAAACTCTAGGGTAGTTGAGGTGAAGAGTTGTGGAGTCCATGCGGCTTACATCCCAGACTTAATGACCACTGATTTAAACGTTCAAGTACTAGCTCACAGTTCCTATGTTCGAGAACCAATACTATTTTGACCACTGGAATAAAAGGAGTAATAGCAGTATGATATTTTCTTGTCTGAGCGCTTTCGGTGACTGTTTCTGTTTGGTAACCATTTATTCTCGTAAATTATTGTAAAAATAACTGTTTTACAATAAGGGTCGGTGTGTAACTTATCCATATATATAACCAACGAAGATAGGCTATCTTCCTCTCACTGCGTTTTCCATGCAGTAGATCATGCGGATTCATGCCTTCATCTTCGCATTTGTTTGCTGTGAGATTAACGTTCCGGTAGGTTCACTCGTGAGTAGAGAATAAGAGAGGTCATTTTGACAGAATCGTTCGTATCCCATGACTCCTTCATAGCTCAGGTTTGATCCGGAAAACCTACAACCATTAAGTTGATAGTGTATGAACTTCCATCGTTTGGCATGGTCGAATATTCTTTATGCTTGTGTATGGCACACGTTACAGTTGCATCAGCATCCAATTGAGTGGACAGATTTCAGCGGCCAGTGGTTGGGCTTCGGTAGGTAATGTGTCTTGTCGACAGTGTACCATACACAACACACACACGCAGAAGAGACGCAGTATTCTGGTGGCTTAGCTGTGCGTGTCTTAGAGGCAGAGATCGGGTAGTGGCGACACAATTGTTCAATGACAGCCAACGAGGTGGTCGTTGGGATACAAAGGGCGTTTTGTGTGTGAGGCAAATCGGTGAACGAGGAGTTGGAAAGGAGTGAGCCTTAGTGAATGAAGGAAGTGAAAGCGGAACGGTGTCTGTGAAGATGATTGCCATGTGTGGAGGGATGTGAGTAGCTGTGTTGGTGCAGAAGGAGGGTATCACTACGCGCCCGACACACTACTGGATGTTAGTCTCGAAGCGCCAAATTTGGTGGTGGTAGTTGGAACAAGGACGTCTTCGGTGAAGAAGAATAGGGCCAAGTCTGAAGGTGGTGCATTAGCCGTTGGGTGATCTGATTAGTCATGAGAGGTGGCCGAAGCGTTCGAGATGTGTGCGGTGAGGTGTTCCGTTAAGTCGGCCTCTCCAAATGCCGTGCAGGAGGGTTTTGTGACCTCGGAGCCGACATTCACTTTGATTTGATAGGATGCGACGCGAGAGATGAAAGGGCCGAGCATGTAGGAGGGGAGAAATAGTTTGTCCTGGGTAGTGATGGACGGACGTATGATCATGCCTCCTAGTCCTGGTGGATGTCATGAGATGTCTGGAGGTTGCATTTCACTGAAGTGAGGTCTCCCGGAGACATCTGGAACATTTTTGGTCACCTGATGTGACTGTCCTGCATGAAATAGTGATTAAGGAGAAGGTGGAACCATTGGTCGATTTTATTTTCACTTTGTTGCACACATTGGTATGGTTGTTTAATATTTTGTTGTGGCAATGCAATTGAGGCGAGTTGAGGTGAATTCGCTCAGTAAAGCAATATTTCTTGAATAATTCATACTTGCCTGCAACGCTGCGATCTATTATAATTTTTTTTCTTTGAATTACTTATCTTTGTGGGTAAAATGCTTTGTAGAGTTGTACGCAATGAACACGTACTTTTTCAAAGAACTGATGCAATCAGCTCAATGCCAAACCCTGTAAACTTGAGGTGGACTAAAAAAAAGAGATCGTCAGGTGCTTACGTTTAATAACCCTCCATTTATCTTATCAAACTTTATAAGTGGCAATGATTGATACTTTTCCAACCGAGTTAATTGGGTCAGTCGCGATCTGGTTCAAATGGTTATGTTGGGACATAAAGTGAAGTCGACGAACTTAGGGCACTTTGCGCACTAAGTTGAGGCTCCGCCTACGTAAATGGGAAGTAAAACCATTTTTGGATGTATCCTTAAGCAGTATCGCACCATTGAAGTTAGTGAAACAGAATTCTTTGGAAAGAATTCGGGGGTGAGGACTATTCTTTTAGTCTTTTGGGGATTCTTGACAGTATTTGCTTGGGATGAGGAATTCAACTTTCGATCTTAATTTTCTTCCGAATTTTTGGTACCGTGGTTTTTTATTCGTTTCACCTGGAAATACGGTCTGAATGCGTCCAGCATTTTATCAGAAATTCGATTCGGGACTTGTTTAACAATCCAAGGATGTGCTGAACTGATTAATTCATGAATTTACAAAGTGAGCTATGCCATTGTTGGTCCAAACCTTAGAGAATTTTTCTTTTTCCTTGAGAGGCACTAGATCGTTTAATGAGGTTAAACTGTTGCCACGAAAGTAACGAGAGTAGCTATTAGTATCTACTGTGGGGGATGCACAAATTTTCTTGATTGATGGTCGAAACACAGAGAAACAATGTTTGGAAGCTATTCTTGACAACAATAGGTCTCTTCTATTAGATGAACCTTCTAGTCTCACCCTTTATTTGTAAGTGCAGGTCTTGGACTGCCTCGGAGACCGATACTTCGACGTGGCCTGGCTCTCTTCCCTACTCGCGGTTTCAGACGCCTTCTCGGTCCCAATGAGAAGAATCTCGTATCACCCCACTTCTTGCTCCAAGCCCCCAAACCCAGCTCCAACGTTCGTTGCGAGATTGTCCGCGGGAGGTACACTTACAAACATTATCTGCAAGTGAGTTTCACCAGAAATCTCCTTGAAGTTAAAGCTACGTAAAAAATTAAATCAATGGAGCAATCTACCGAAGGATCAACTCCGTCAGTTCAAATAGTTATACCTTTCACCCTCTGGCTGATTTTTAATTCCAGGCGGCTCTGTCTTCCACTTTCGTTAATCGCAGCTGTTTTCACCTTGCCTAGGTTGTCTACTGCTTTGGTTTCAGGTTAGAGCTCCCTGTGGGATCACCGCATTAGATTCACGCTTATACAGGGTCTTCTGGATCGCCTATAAACACTTCCTGAGGTGCCATGTTCGGAAATTGATAGCTTTGGCTTTCAAAGAATCGCTGTTGGTTGGCACTAGTTGGTTAGGCACTCACATTTTGGTGCAATTCTATCCAGTTTTGTATCGTTCACCAAGTTTTTTGTTTCCTTTGTTTTGAACTCGAGTTGAATGTGTTGAATGTGTGAGTCAGGTGGACGATATTCACAAGTGAGCTACTTAATTTTGAGGCTTACCTTTTTTCACCGTCACGACGCATGAACAGAAACAGCTTGAAGATCTGCATCATTTCCGATATACCTTGGATGACTGTACAATTATCGGTTCAACCTTCATCCGTATTACCCTGTCATTCAATTATAACGAGTTGATCTAGCAGAGATCTTCGATAGTAAGCAGTCTGTCTTGGCAGGCATCATTGCCCAAGGTCCCGATAAAAGCTTTGCTTGAGTTTAAAGTAAACCTGTGAGTGTCACGTCTCTCAAGCGCTGAGACGCTTTAATCAATTCGTGAAATGCTCCCAACCCAGGTTTAATAGCCTTGACTGTTGTTCTCCCCACCTACTCAGATCGAAGAACTGTCTTTGTTGTCATTCTAGAGGAAAACGAAGTTATCTTAGCTCTGATGACTTAAATTCGGCATTTTAATGGCCCATTCTCCTTTCGCTAACTCTTTTTTACTTTTCGTAAAAAAACTTTACACAAATGCATATGTACTTTCTAAGTGAATTTAAGCAACGAATTGGTAATTTTGATCCCTTTTGTGTGAATCGCGTGACCTTAATTCTGAGGGTGATTATTATGTGATTTAGTTGTTTTAGCTTGAATGCTTTATGATTTTTGATTTTTAATAGCGTTTTCTCCATCATTTCCCTTTTCACCTCATCGTTGACGGCAGAAAAGAAACTGTCTAGGCGTTTACTGACCCTACCATTGATGCCTTGCTTTTCCTCTCCCTTCGTGGCACATGGCAGGACGGTATGGATGACAAGAACTGGGGCTGTGCATACCGTTCGTTGCAGACACTGGCCTCGTGGCTGCTTTGGCAGGGCATAGTGACACCGCTGCAGCCGCTGCCCTCGCATCGAGACATTCAGGAGGCTCTCGTTCGTGTTGGTGACAAACCCTCCAAATTCGTTGGCTCGCGACAGTGGATTGGCTCTTTAGAGGTGAGCCATTGTTCTTCTTAGTCTCCCAGTTGCTGTCTATCACTATTTTCTGTCCACTGAATCCTTCTTCTTATGCACCCGCTTACTGTTTTGCGTCTCTCAGCCTATCGGTTTGTTTTCCTAGTTATCTGCCTGCTTATGCATCACTAACCATTCCTCTTTTGATCAACCCATTTGCCTCTACAATTCCACTTTTTGATCTGCCTGCCTCCGTCTATATATTCTTTTTTGGATGCCTATTTCTCGGTATACCATGGATATTTTCTGCCTAAAAGTAGCATAAGGATCAGGAGAAAGCATGGATAGAACCCTGTGCTGTCGTCGTGCAGGTGGAATCGCAAGCAAACAAGAAGGTTTGCGTAGTTAATTATACAATTGTAGTAATATCATTTCATATAGTAACTAATTAAATTCGTGCTGTTTTATGTTAACAATCTAATAACCACTGATTACTTCCTAAAATGCTTCTTTTTGTTGAAATAATCACACCTGCACTCCACAATGCTTTTGAAGTTCAAAATATTCTACCCTCAGCCACTCCTGTTTCCACTTCACCTCTATTCCTCATGTCTACTCTGAATGCCTAATACTAATGGCAAAGAGCGAATAATCACTTGGAAAGGAGGGGAAATATAATCAGTGGAACACGGAGAAGGAAGTTAAGGACAGAGCAGTACCTTCATCTCTTGCATCCTAACTAAAGCGCAAATCTTTTCACAGGCAATTTTAGTCGTGCGAGGTGTAAAGCTTTGGGTTGTCTAGTAATGATGCCAAAAGAACCTTCTTTTGATGGGTTCACTAATTCTTGGTTTTGCCTTAGGAACGAATTTTCAGTGCACGCCCTCCAGTCGTGTCGTATCGAAGGTATGGAACTCAGCCGTTATTGTTTGACATTCAGCGAATGAAAACTGTTGTTCGAACTGCCTTGTGCATGCACAGAGTAGGCATAGTTATCTGAGGATGAAGCGGTGTTTTTTCTAGAACTTTAAGCTGAGTAGTAAATGGACATTTTGGGGATGTCCGACGTAATGCACATGCCATTTCTACTCTCATTACAAGTAAATCATTCACTAAAGAAACGGCTCATCTTTCTAAGCTGAAGTGAAGACGCTAAGGGTACGTTGACAGTCTTAGACCTATTGACATTTACTAACGCATATGGATGCAACCCACTTGGTTAACCCCACTCATGCCTTTCCTCCCATGTTTGCTACATACGTGATCGACTTGTTTCAGCACTCACGTTCAAACTGCGCTGGTGAGGTCGTTCTTGGTATGCTGCGTTAAATTGTGCTGATATGCAGTTCTTCATGATCAAGCATTGAATGAATCCCTGAAAGTGGTACATCAGTTGTTGAGTGGTCAATCACCATAGGCAAATTCATTAAACCAATTCTGGACGGTGGGCTCTGCAAACTCACCTTGTCGAAGTGTTTTAGAATCTTTTGGGGGTTTGGAGCCGAATTAAAATGCCATAAGGGATAGGCTTGGGTCGTATCCACATGTTTGATGGACATTTTGTGGTATGGAGAGTATGCGCTTGTGTGGGTGCGTGTGTGTGTGTGTGGATGGGTGGGTGGGTTGAGGGGGGGAGTGAAAGTAGTAGTAGGAAATAGGTGTGGAATGTCGCGCTGGTGTTTTATGTCTATCAATACACAATCGCATGCGTTTTAAAAACAATTTATCGTTGTGCTATGTACTGAACGGCAAATTGCCCCAATTATTTTACAGTGCATTTGCGATGCTGATGCCCTCTCATGGCTGAGCCCATAGCTTGAGTTCTTTGTCCCCGACTTCTATCCATTGTTTTCAATCATACGAATTAAAGTCGATCGCGGAGCAGAGTGGACTGTCTGATGCTATTGGCGTTTTTTTGTAGGCTTGGGTAGACTACATCTATTGACAAAAACTGCTGATGTTGCAAGTAGTTAGTTGGAGTTGTACATTGCTCACGTTTTGGTTGGCGGTTGCTTTCTCTGGTAAGGCTTTCACCTAAAATCAATTTTTATAATCCGGTGTCTTATTTTCAGCAGTCTGTCTTCACTTCAGCTGTAGTTCATCATTTGAATATACTTTTGGTGGGCAAAATAAAACCATCTCATGGACAAAACTGACTTCTCTACCATGCCTTTTAATGTCTAGCCGTTACCAACAAATGCTTTTCATCTCTGGTACTTTTTTATCCGCCCAGAAAAGGCCTTGTTCTAGACAATATTGTAGGCAGAAGCATTCATTCACTGGGCTAATGTGCATTGGGCATGTACCACCACACTCCCCTCATTGTAGCATCTGAGTTATCTCTGCACATGTAGGGCCGTAACAGAACGCGGGTGGGAGTAGTTCTGGCCTAACAGCAGTGACTGGCCTGGGGGCAAATCGACAGCTATGCCTAGTTGTCCATCGCAGCTGAATACGCAGTATCCTGGCGCTGTTGCATCACTAAGTCAATTGAGCGGTTGAGGTTGTGTTACGGGATTCTGTCAAGTACCAAGGCCAACCAGTGAGTCGATCTTTTTTCCTAGTCTCCTGTTCCCCACTCTGATGGTTGGGCAGTAAGCGTCTGCAGAACACGCACGATAGGGTTTGTGCACTAGTTAACTGGTCAGTCGGATAAGGAGGGGAGGTTGAGTCGCCCCCTGGTCTATGTGTGCAGGAGGACTGAGAGACAGGTAGTGGACAAGAGCTGTGGAGATACTTGTGCTGCTACTACAGAGGCTTAACTGTTACTCTCCTTTGGTCTGCCTGCAAAGGTGAGCTTCTGCCTGCAGGAGCTGTATGGCGTTCAGTGCCGCCTGTTACCCGTGGCGCGGGGCCGCGACTTTGCAGCTGTCGCCGCGTCGGTGCTGGCGGAGCACTTTTCGTCGGGTGGTGGACCAGTGATGGTGGGTGGCGGCGATTTGGCACACACTATTGTAGGTGTGCAGGTTGCCGCCGGCTTCCCGGTTGTCCCCGCAGTTGGGACCGATCGGACTCGTTTTTTGGTCCTTGACCCGCACTACACCGGTGAGCCGGCCCACGTGGCGACTATCCTCGGCAAGGGCTGGGTGGGCTGGAAAGAGGAAAGCTTCTGGCGCAGTGAGGTGCCTTACAACCTCTGTCTTCTCCCGCCCCCCGTCGATGCGGACAGCGTGTGAATGGCTACCAAATGGGACTGAACTATTTGCGATTAACCGTAATTATAGCAATGATGTAAGCATGATCTGCATTTCATTTTTAAGGGTAACAGTTGAGATAATAAAAATGCGTATTGGTTTTTTTAGTATGGAGAGTATTGGTAGGAACCTTGTTAAGAAGGTGAATTTAGTAACTCTAAGCTTATTGGCTACTGGGGATTTGAACTGTTTTAAAAGCCGTTTCGGACTGGTGGGAGGCCCTTTTCAAGTCCTGAATGATCAGCGATTTTCATGAAGAGGAGGGTCAACTTAAGTAAATGTGGGGCATTCGGAACAATCACAGTGAGGGCGTGCCCTCGTCCGTAACTTCCGGCTTCGTTATGTTGAGGAAGCGGGCATTTCGTAGTGGACCATCGTCTTTCCGTGAGAGATATCG
This sequence comes from Taenia solium, assembly GCA_001870725.1. NCBI lineage: Eukaryota > Metazoa > Platyhelminthes > Cestoda > Cyclophyllidea > Taeniidae > Taenia > Taenia solium. The sequence goes on along the minus strand of MIEF01009222.1, from coordinate 156,302 downwards.
CAATTTCCAAAATAATAATCCTCTAATGAATATTTACCTCAACTGCATCACTTGGAAAAAAGGTGATATAAACTTTGTCGGTGGCCCTCATAAGTCATTGAGTGTGTACCGAATGCCGCTCCGAGCCGGCAAAAGCCTATTCAGGTCTCTTTTTTTAAATTCGCCTTGAATCTAGTTAATTTCTGTAGCAGGTGTGGGCTCTCGAATTGCCCTTCAAGGTTTTGAAAGTTAAATGTGACAGACGCATCGAACCAACCTGCAGCAAATGTTTGCTTAAACTGTAATTCCGAAGCTAATTTGAGCAAAGTTTCACATAAACGGCGTTAAAACCAACATTGATTGTAATGTAGTGTGACAACTATACTTAAAAATTGGGTTGGCTACGCTAATTTAAAAGACAGGATTTCAAATCTGTTAAGTTTGTTGAGCTTAAAGGCTTTGAATTAAACATCAATATGAGGTCCATGTATTCTCACAGTCTATCGTAAAGGCTTACTCGACCCTACTTGATTGAAATGACTGGCTTATGATGCAATGATCTACCCCTATCCAAAAATTCTTTTTGATTTCACTAGCTATTTACTTTATAGGTCATTTGCGTTTGAATTCATAGCTGCTGCTTACATTCGCCCTAGCTACTTAAGCGCAATTCTATGAAACGCACATCTCACTCTATCTTTGTTACTAGAATTCCGCGAAGTTAGGTCTTGAAACTTACTCCTTTTTCTGCGCTGGAATTGAAGTCTTTAGACCCTGTCAAGTCATAAAAATGTCTTACTCTGAACCTCAATAGTAAACAACTGCATTATTTCTATGCGTGCTAGAACATTGAATGATGTGCTCATTCTTAACGACACTTTATTAAAAATTTTAAAATGTTCCTTATAGAAGCTCCAAGCAAGTTCCAACGCAATACTTTACTTTGAATTTGTCTAACAACGGAAAATACTTTTTTGAACCAACATTCCCTTCAGAGAGATGGAGTCTATATACAACCTCTTACCTGTTGAACCTGCAGTTTTACCAAAATCCAAAAGGCACGATAAAAAGTACCACAGATGACGTGATTTTTGTAATAGATACCAATCTATCTACCGACCCATGGCCAAAAAAGGAATGGCAGAACACAAAATCGGCAGATCCAAAACCATAGGCCCGGCAGCAATTCAAAGGCCTAATCCCAGTCTCTTTTTGCGTTCTCACACATGCCTTAATGTGCACCGAAACGCCGATTCCAATGATCAAGAGAACATTTGTCCAGGAAAGAAGCCGCCATTGCCCAACTTTCGTCAGAAGCTAGAGATCAAAGACTCCAATGAACTAAACATTATTAACCTAAATAAACTTCTAGCAATTTTGTCAGAGCCCAAAAAGCACGAGTCAATTATTGTTGACTCAAAGATCGGTCATATGTATAACTTGAACGGATCAGGCCTCACGAAAGATCACCTCTATAAAAAGGTAAATAAACCAACCTATTCTACTTTAAGGATTTTGGGAAAATTCCAGCTTACTTAAAAAGACGAATGGATGAAAAGCTTAAAAACGCAGAGCTCTACACCTGCTATAACGAAGAAGTTGCCCTGCATCAACAATTTCCGCGTCTCTCTCCACAGGAGCGTGAAAACCTTCTGAAATTGTTAAAGCAAAAACATTCACAGGTCTACAGCGAATTTCTGCGTCTTTCCGTTATCATTGACACTTTGCACAAGAGGCTGAAGAAGGAGCGACTGGAAAAGGCGTTGAATGAGCTTGAAAAAGATATTAGAACCATTGAAGAACATGAATTTATCTACGTGAAAGAGTGAGGTCTTTGTGTACAACCCCATACACCCATGTCCTTCAACTACTGGCATCGGCTCAATAACATCATGAAAGAGTGCCTTCTGAATCATTCTTATTATCTCTTTCATCAAAAGAGAGCAGTTTTATGTTCCTGGGTTAAGTAAAGCCAAAGCTATTCTACTCAGTGCGGTCAGTTTGGGATTCCATAGCGTCTGAGTTTTCCTCCTTTTCCAGCTTTTCCGTCAGTATTTGCCGCACAACTGAGAGATCATGTTTGACCTGAAAATAAGAAAAAGATAAATAGGTTCGTCTTAGGTAAGGATACTGCTTAATGAAAGAATAACTCTGTTCTGACCAACAGGTAGTAAAAATGACTTTAGCTACTTGTACAATTGCAGAACCTACTTATACATGCATTAACCTAATTGCTGACATTGACAAACCCGTTGCCATGGTTCTGCGGCCTACAGGTTTATTTCTAGGCTACACCTTGGCTCTCGTTATCACACCTCCAAAATATGCAAAAAATCCCAAAGGACTCAAGCAGCTAGGGACTTTAGAGGGTAGTAATTCCTCTGCATTTAATGGCTTGCTGTTTTTACTGACGTTTGAGTGAAAGCACTTGCATTAAGACTTTGTAGAACTTTTACTACTACTAATTTGGAGACATAATTTATAAAACGTAGCTATACTTGCAATCATTCATTCTGGTTCGCAAAAACACCCTGCAGATCAGATCACATTAAGTTAAAATTATCACAGATTGGCCTTCATAAGAGGAACGTAGAGTGGTACGTCTGTTCTAAAGAGGAAATGGATTATTTTCGAGCTCTGATATCAATTCTTATGTATAAAACAGCATTGGTACCATAAGATTCTGCTTAACAAGTCAAAGTACGTAGTGTCTTTGTTGAGGAATGTGCATTCATAACAGCCCAATTTGATTGCGTAGAATTCAGCAGATTTCTTAAAATTTGAAACAGTGGCTAAATACTCTAACAAATTTGACGACTGCACGTCCAATTGATTAATTGCGATTGGATGTTAAGTTTTAACCTTACATGACTAGAAGGCGTTATATTCACCAAGCTGGCATAAGGTTCTATAAAAACAGTGCATGAATCCTTTAGGTAGTTTGCACACACAACTTTTGTGGTAAATCTCCGCTTTATTCGATGGTTCTGGTGAATTTTCCAAGGTATATTTCCCCATTCTTAATTATTTTTCCATGTTTAAATTTCTATCTCTAGAATTGCACTTATTAAATTACCGATAGACAGTTTATTTGATCACGAGCCAGCCTTTAAGATGACATTAAAATGGAACTTTCCTATTCATTACTGATTTATCCATAAAAATTTGTATGTATAAAAAAGATAATATACTTTCACAGTGGCTGAGTAGAACTAAGAAGAGGTGTAACGAAACTCTAGGGTTATTAACTTTTAATGTGAGTAGTGCTTGCTGAATTTGGGGTTTACGTGTCTGGCAATCGAGAAGGAAGGATCAGGTCTCAACTTTGGGTCAAAAGAGATACCAAAAGAAACCGGGCAGTGGAACACACCATAGGAAACTCGGAGATTAGCCGATCCACCACCGCCAGCATAGAGCGCATTCGGCCAATTTGGCGCTCGCGTTCGCTGCGTGCCGCCTGCCGCGTAGGACAGATACGGCGATAGCGACCGGCCAACAGCTGCTCCCAGTACCGCGAGGCGTGCTGACGCATCTGCAGCTCGATGAGATTCTGCGATAGCAAACAGGGACTCTGTAGAGCTTAAATTTAGTAGGGATTAAAAGAGTGAACAAAAAAACCGAAATCTGTTCTCCCTTTTCTAACTAAATAGATGCACAATGGGTAATTGGAGAAAAGAGTAAAAATGTCTGTCAAAGTGTGGTAACATAGTCATTCCTACCAATAAATTTCGCTGCACTTAGAAATCCAAAGGACTCCCCGAGATTGAGCAGACTCCGTGTCATTCAGTTTGATAACAATCATGCGGCAAGAATGTCATATAATTTCCTAGAGACCAGTAAGATGTGCTCCTCCCATCCAGATTAATGAAGATAGATATTTGGAATACTCGATACAGGCATAATATATGCCGTTGAAATAGCAGCAAATGTTTGTCCAAGTTCAGTGCCTGAAGGCGAATTATTGAGTTATAACGGTTGGATTTCCTGTGCAAAGTAGTGGAGGGAGAAAGGACGCACTGATACAGGAAGAGACGTCAACAATGACGCAAACCAAGCAGCAAATCCATACGAACAGGTACATTCGATTTCATGCATAACCGTAAGCTGAGCATGGAATAAAACACCAAGAAATGCTTCAAAAGCACCACTTTCCCATGGATGAAAAGAAACGTTTTGCCATGAATAGGAAAGAATTCGGCATTAAATGGTGAGAAGTAAATGCGAACTAACGGAAGAAAGCATACAAACCGTGATTCAGCAATAAAGAAAAATCGAATTTTCGAATTTACTTTCAGAGGTAAGCAACTCTGGCATTAAAAGCAAATAATCAGTTGCCAAGTGACCTCAACCTCGTGTGGTTTTCGATACAGACCGCAGTAATGACTTTTCTAACCCGCAACAATTCATAAAATGTTCGTAAGTGGTTGCTTACACACGTAATGAAGTGTTTGTGGTCTAACTCAGTGGTATGCTTCGAGGTGCCCTCTTATATTTGCCTCTCTCCTTGAGCCTTCACTCCATAAAACGCACTTTGAGCCTGATGGATGTAACTTCGGCGTGTTTGTTTCACGCACAAGATTTAACCTAGTTCCTAATCTGCGGAAGTTTCTTCTTTAAATTTTGCATTAGCGAATCAACTAGCAGCATACGAAACGGAAAAGTGAGAAATAACCGAAGATGGCTAGGAGCAGATTTGCGTAACGCCTGGGGATAAAATGTCGCATTAATTGCAATTTGCAAGCCAGGTTCTTGTAAGAGCATGTAATAATGATTAGTTTTACAAATAAAAAGTGCTAATAATTAATACATTCTGCCATCGCACAATACTTTGTTTAAGCCAAAACGATTTTGGAAGGTGTGCGAAACATAATTCACAGGTGAAGTGTTTAAATGCTTTTAAAAAACCTATCGCAAAAGAAAAATAAGACAGGTCTTCTAAAAAAACTAGAACTGCGTCTAAATAGTGAGGAATCTTTTGTACTAATCGTGAGGCGATTCTCGTGACAATTTTGCCATTTAACAGATTTCTTTGCAATTACAGTAAGTTATTTTATTTTTCTGGATTGAGCATAATAAAATGTATGTGGATTTACGCTAGTGATTATTACCTTTTGTCGATATTCTGCTAGCTGTTGCAACTGCTTGGTCAACTCAACTGATCGCTTTCGAACAGCTTCGCATGCGCAGTACTTGGCCTCTAGGTCGCCTTCAAGTCTCTTTGACTCAGCCTCCAGTCTCTCCGACTCTTCGTCGAACTCACCGATCGCCTAGAGGAGGCGGATAGTTAAAACGGTGTGTGCTTGATTGGTGATCAAATAAGCCTTGTGCTAAAAGAGGCCGGGTTAGTCTCCATCAGGTGGACCAATTCAGATTACGCAAGTCATGTCAGTCGCAAGAGACCCTTTAAATGTCAACCTCGTTGGCCAGTTGTAGGGAAAATTATGCCCACCCACTGATGATGCACTATGTGCGAATCAATGGTGTTATGCTGAACAACGGTTCAAGGTAAGTTCATCACCCACTCCATTCAACCATCCTTTCGAGGATGTTCAAGGAGATCCCTGAAAGTGACCAATTTTCCGTTACATTTAGACTGACAATTTAGTGAATGGGAAGGAAACATTAGCGCTGATAACAGTCCCCTGCCTAGTTAACAGTGTTAGATCAGTTGTCCATTCCCTTCCTTGATTATTGTTTATGAATAGTTTAAGACAGCAGCCCAAAATATGCTGTTTGGGGTGCTTCGACCATTTGCATAACTTATTTCTGTTTATCTGTTGTCGCCAATCCACATTCACAAACAGAAGGGAAATTCTCGAACTGCATGCAGCGTACTCATAGGAAGGCTTCATTTGTATCTATCACGCTACAGCGGTTTCAAAACGAAACAAACACTCTTGTGACTGATTGACTTAGCTAGCTCCGCATTATCTACCTCAAGAAAAGGAATTTTCAAAGTTCAAGTTCAAAATTTAATTTGCGCTTTGAAAAAGATGAGTTGGTCTGTAAATGCCAATTATTTAGAACCTTGGTTTACATGGACTGACCTTTTTGTAATCGAGTATCTTGGTGCGAAGATCTTCAATTTCACGAAGTAGAGTGTTTTTCGTCAGTGTTTCCTTGGCTTTTACCGACTTTGCACACTCGTTCCGCGTTATGATAGAATCACGCCTAAGAGAGACACAAAACTAGGTAAACTATCAAAATGCTCAACTATAGACCGTCAATTGATTCAGCAGCAAATTGATGGTGTCAATGTATCTTTGGTCATGCTTTCGGTAGTGTCTTTGCCCTCTGCCCCTCTGTATAACTGCAACGAAGCAATTCATAGGTATACTCCCCCTATGAAACTCGAGAGTGACAATATCTTGGCACACATTATGGATTATTAGTCTCATAAAACTATGGCTCCAAATCGCAATCCTTTTAGAGTTTATCAAACACGATTGCCACTCTTGGAAAGTATTTGAGAAACTTCATAGACGTTGATGAAGCAAGCTAATAACTAACTATCAACGAGATGTTAAAAGTATACGGTAATTCAAAGGTTATAACCGGCAGTCCGTTGCATTAAATTAATCTAATGTCACCAGACCTTTACTATAAACTTTCACTGCACTGTAAAGTGATATTTTTGCATTAAACTTTTAGATTGCGAGACTAAAGGGGCATTGACGATAAAGCCAATGAAGTGGCGTGTGTGGTCCATATTTCGCACGTACAAACTCATCGCCTCCAAACGTATAGTTTCATAATGCAACGCTATTCGTATAAAACTCGTAAATGAGGACATTCAAATTTCTAAAAATAAATCATTAATATGCTTTTGGCAGAGTTACATCCATTAAAGAATTTGACCATTTTTGGTAACCGGTTCCTCGTAAGTCCTGAAGTGCTGTGTGGATTTCAAACACTAATGATGAGGATGAGATTTTTAGGAAAAAACAAGAATTACCCCAAAAAGCATGGTCTTTGTTTGGCGATTGCATAAACTTTACATATATCTATTCAATGCTTTGATTTAAATGGAAATTATGGAGGCTTACATATTATAACTAAATAAAAGAAGTTGTAACAGCCCTAACTTTGTCGATCACCAAAGAATCACTGTTGCTACACTGAGGTGGAAGACCTACTTTTGGACAGACTTTTCCAGCGCTTGAATTAGCTGCTCCTGTTGTCGGGCAATCTGTGCCTTGCGTGCCTCCATGCGATGGATCTCCACGCGAATTGCCCTCAACTCGGCCAAACCACTGGCTGAGTCGACGGCCTGACGTGCCTCATTGATCAGCTGCACCCTCTTCTCCCACAACAGTATGTGCCGTCTGTTAAGGTGAATAAAGAAAAAAATTAGGTTCACATCATATTGGCTTTCTTCCACTATGGCATGTGCATTGGAAATGCATCATCGTCAAGCATAATTAAAGCGTATAGAAGCAGTCGCACATGTGGTTATTTCATGATGCCCAAGTCTAGTGACATGAAAAGATGAAATTGATTAAGTTTACCTGACGCTATCTGATAAGGGAGAAAGAAGAGCTCAAAACGTCTGAATTATCCTACCTAAATGGAATGCATGAAACAAATTCAAAACATAATGAGCATCACGAACACTGAATTATGGCAGAGATAATTGACATGTGGAAATGAGTTCTGGACACTAAGTATTCTCTAGCAGAAAGTTAAGCCAATCATTAGCGAATCCAAAATTCACCTTGAGGGAAAATAAATAGAATTCCAAAATTGTAGGTACCGATAGCGACCTGACATACTACGCGGTGCAACAATTAGGGAGACCAGGATGTCTGAAGGATGCTCTAGATTGGACTACCGTGGACAGAATGCATTGCAAATAAGAGATTTGCAGAGAACGGCAAATCGTGCTCACGAAATCGAGCTACGGGACGGTTTGGAAAAGGCTAGTAAAATCGAAAATTGGGTTTGAGTTCAACACATCAAAAAATAGAATAAAACGACAAAACAGTATATCAGATGACCAAGAAGATCCAGTAGTTTTTCATCCAGTCCGCAGAACTGATCTGGCATAACCTGCAGGATCTTGTAAAATGGGTACGGTCGTCTGTATGCACTGTAAAGCATAGATGTGCGCAAGTCTGCTATTAAAGTACCTATAAACTGCTGAGTGAACTCGGATTGGCTTAGAATTTCCCCTCTTCGTTCCAGAATCGAACATCAAAGCTTATTGCAAACTTTGCGCGGTATTTGCCGAAGTGGAATGGTGAAACTCTGCAACCAAAGGTGATTCAAAATCTGATCCTGACACGTTTACGAACACTCCCTATTATTCATCATAACCAGTTGCATTTCAAAGCTGAAAAAAACAAGACCACAGTGCCAAGCGGTTTCACCAATCTCTAATTTAAGTTCTAAAACAAATCATTTTCACCTACATCAACTGCAAAGGGAAGTCACGGATGAAGCTGAACAAGTGAGTTGGACTTACATGAGTTGACAAACGACAATAAACTTCAAAGACAATCAATTCGTTCGCCACTCCTACACTTCGTCTCATAAAAAGTGGTTTATTTGTAAGGAGAAATGAGATTTGTATTGCGACGTTCTTCAAGCGAACGTGCATATCCTTAGTCATTCCATGGCGCTTACTGAATAGCCATTCCACAATTATGGGGTGCTCACTACTTCATTCCCAGAGAACTACGCCTGTTTTGAGGGTACATTGGTGCTTGTTCACGGGAGTTCATCCACCCACCGAACAGAGAACGTCAATCACAGACGAAATCTAGCCTTTCGATAAGCTAGAACTGGAACTTGTGAACAGCGGAATTCTTGGTTAGAAGAGAATGGTAGATCAGCGGGCGAGAGACATTAAAAGGATATCTGGAATTACCCGACCTCGTTCCTAGCATGCTTGTGTTTATGTGATAAAAAAATCTGAGCAAGCAATTCCCTTTGTTGCATCTCCTTTTACCTAATCCCCTCCATCGCCTAAATTTTCTCCACTATTCCGAAAAAGCTAAATGCTTTTAACAACTTTATATTTTATGGTGTGAGAATTCTATGAGTTATCCCATCGCCAATCGTTCCTATCAACTTAAAGGACGTGAAACTCAAAGCCTTTAAATTTGCAAGGAGATCAGTCAGATGGAGAGAGCTAACACAAAAATGTATAAGAAAAAATAATCGCCCTCAAGTCAGCTTCCGAATTTGGAGATATCATTACACATTAGATGGCATAGCAGCCAGAGCGCTAGAGATAGCTAATGCAATAGCCTTTGTAGCCACATATTTTTATTAATGCATATTCAACAGTGAAGCCTTTCGGTAGAAATGCCGAAGATGACCCTCAAGAATAAACCAATGGACTTAAAGGTATCCTCTCAAACCGATGTTAATTACGGGACTCCACTGCCCTTTTTGAATTCAAATCGTGCATTTTTCCAATTTAAATTTGAAGCAAAATTATATGCATTTTTAAGAAATTGATAAAACAGGATAAAATCATTGCTGTTTATAAGGAGAGAGTAAAGGAAACATCAACAACCACTCAGTTTCATGTTGGGTAGGAGTTTGTGACTAGGGCACAGCGCACTCAGTGATGAAAAAGTAGATCACCAAACCAATTGATGAATTTACCTAGTAAACACCAAACACGACATCCTCAGGACATTTGTCCCGCGAAAGCATTAGCTATTACTAGACAACCTGCCTACCTAGCAAAATAAGTTAGGCTCAAAATTTGCTAGCAGTCAAAACTTTGATGTTTCAGAGTACTTTACACATGCGTTCAGAAAATTGCTCGGCACTGGCTAAAAAACTCCTTAAAGCAGTCTAGTGGTCATGCATTACTGAGAAAATTCAATTTCCCTCGTAAAAAATTTTTACGATACAGAACAATAGTCATCTCAGCCAGCTGAATGATTTTGGACGCAACTCACTCCGTCTCCAGCAATTCCGCCAATAGATCCTCCTTTTCCCTTACAGCATCCTCCAATTGAGCTTCTGTCTCCACCGCCTGTGTCTCTTTCTCTCGGATACGTCGCATAAAGTCTTCCTCCGCTAGCCGATTCTCTTGTTCCAATGCAGTTCCACTGGATTGCTGCTCAAAGATGCGCTTGTTCAACCGCACCATGCTGTTCTGCAGCTGCACCAAGTCGCGGTTCAACTGCGACTTCTCCTTCTCAATATTATTTATCTCAGCTAAAGGCGAAAAAGGTTGTGCTTCAACGGAGTAAAATTTGATTTGCAGAGTTGTTGCGGAAAGAAGTTAGAAATTACAGTCTAGGCGCAATTTCTTCCTGTTCAAGACTGCTAGACAGACCTGTTGGCGGGAGAGCTCCTCAGCGAGATTTTCTTTCTCCTTTACTCGGTTCATGAGTTCAGTCTGTTCACGTAGCCACTGCTGTTCCAGGGTGCTGATCTCCTCCTGTTTGGCTGCAATGCTCTTTATCAAGTGGTTGCGCATAATCTCCAGAGGCCCTAGCTCAACGCCCTAGAAGGCAAAACATATCCGAGCCTGAGTGAGTCATCTAAAGACACTTATGTGCCGACGACTAAATGAGAATAAATGTTTTAAAATAGGGCGCTCTAGACCTCAGTTACACTTGATTCCCTTTCTCAGAGAAAGGACTCGGTAGTGTCTCAGTTGCTTAGATTGCTCAGCAAATTACAAATAACATTGAGGAAAGAAAGTGCGACTTGAGCACTATGTGGGGTTATTGCCTGTTTCACTGCCATGAAAGCGGTGAATTAAATGGGAGGAAAGAAAGGGGTTACCTAAAACTTATATGTTTCCATGGCCTTTGTGTTTTAAAATCAAGAAGAACAATCTCTATCTCTTGATCTCCTCGCTACGCTACAGAGAAAAGCATCCTCAAGCACCGGATACTGGCTAAAAACTCAAAATATTATCATCGTTTGATGTTTTGCATTCATGCTCTTGTGGTGGATGTGGTATTTTGCATGAAAAGTGCAGAGAACGGTGACCTCAGGCATGGAAGAACCGTTTATGGGATGTCATAAAACTACGTGGGGGCTCAAAAGGGCCTAGCTAACTAGCATTAATGAAGCTATTTCATAAACAGTTTCAGGTGATAGGAAGATTTTGTAAAACTATTGATATGGCTGGAATTAATGATGCGGCTTAATTTGTACACACCTGTAAAATGAAATTGTTTAATTGTGCTAAAAGGCACAGATATACATCAGCTGATCAACGCTAAAGACTTAAAAAAAAATTTCATTATTCTTCGCCTAACATAAGAATTACCATGTTTAACATGGTATCAAAGCTACAGAAACCTTCCTTATGTCCTGATTTGCTGCATTTGGGGGCAAAGTGATAAAAGAATCCAACGCTTTGAGATTCTTCAAAAGCTTGATTTCGGTGATAAATAATGAACAAATAGACACATCGTATTCACGGAAATTCGCCATTTTTACCGAAAAAAATCGCGTCAATAGTGGAAATAGACTAGTGCCAAGAAATTTCACCAATACCTGAAGCGATTGTTAAAAAATACCGCTGACAATTACATTTAAAATAACCGATACAATTTGTTCTCCATTCAGTACATTTCACAACGATAACTTGCTTTTAAAACGCATGTGATTGTGCATTGATAGACAGGTATAGACACAGAACACCTGTAGTTCCCGCCACTTCTTCCACCCCGCCCCCTCCCCACCCAAGTCACTAGTGTTGAGCCCACACTACCTCAACCTCGGAAGACTAATGCCTGATCTGTGTACGTCTGATGCGCACCGGGCGAGTGTTCACTTACCATGGGCCAAACATGGCAAAATACAGCCGAATAGTATGCAAGAAAAAATTGCCCTTGAGAAACATCTTGAATTAGTGAATCAGTCGGAAGCAAGTCCTCTCCCTCTTCCTACGTGAAAATTTAAGCCTTTATACCCAATACAGCAAAGATTACCCATGAAAACGTTTGTACGTAGAATAGAAGAGAGGGAGACTCTGTTTCGTCCTCATCCTTCGCAAACGTCTAAGTGAAGAATGCCCCTTTTCTTAACATTAGCACAAAAAATCACATGATCACATGCCAAGAGATTACAAATGGGAAGCGAGAGCAAGATGGAAACAAAGATGATGAGGTTAATTTTGAAATCTAGAGGCAAAGCATTACATAGAAGCGTGATTCGCAAGCCTATTTCTCGTTGAAAAGTGACTACACATTGTAATAGTGGTGATTTTATCAAATAACATTTAAACGAGCATCTACAGTCAGTAAATTTTCACACAGGTTTCCTGGTTGTCAACTCATTCATTCAATACCATGAAGGAAAAATTATCAGTGTCACTCCATCATTACAATGCTTCCGCTTTGCTATTTGCGCAGGAAATTAAATGAGTTCACCAAGCATCCGGATCTCACACAATTCTTTTAAGAATCGTTTCATAAACCCCTGTATTCATATAGTATGCCAGTGCGATTATTCATGGTGATTTTTAAAACCCGCCATGTGTTTAACATCTGATATTCATTAATAATTTGAATGCCATCGATAACACATAATTCGGAAAGAAATGCTACCCTCTACCCTTGTGAATATCTCAAAATATTAAGTGCTTACCCCGGTATCCTTCAGCAGATGTTGCAGCTTACGATTGAGCGCATCAATATGGTTCTGCTTGCGTTGAACCGTAAGATTGGCCTGTTTGATTTTCTGCTGCAGAGAGGCGAAATCCTCAGCACGTTTTGTGATCTCACACTCAAGTCCTTGAACTTGCTCCTCCATAACCTTTGTCTCCGCCCGAATTCGAGCAACTTCAAGAGCGTCATTGGCCAGAGTATTTTCCAGTACTGCTGCCTGTAATGAAAATATGCTTACCTGTATCTAAAGTGGAATAACACCCGTCTGGTGTTTGAATAAATGGTGGTCCCCACTCTGAGTGGTCAGTACGACTGGATGCCTGGACTCAATTCGTCTTTTGTGATCTTTAATCCAGGTTTCCAGTGGCAGACCCTATGATTATTGATTACCAATACACAATATTTTATACAAAGCCAATAATGGCCTTCTCTTGAGTGGCTGTTCGCGCCGAACTCCACTCACCACTCAACACATAACAAGTGGGATCAGCAAAATGGCTTTTCATGTTTTTAAAAAAGCAGCGACAACCAATGGTAAAGTAAAACACCTGAAAACCTTAATAAGGTGTTCAAAAAAGACTACGTTTTGCATTAAAAAGAAACCTAAAATATGAAATGGATCGCAGACCTTTCAAGCAGGATCTTCCAGGTTTTCGTGCTACATTACTACCTCATTTTATCTAGTTAATAGAACTCTACATAGGTCAACGTTTGTGAGTTTCAACGTGGGACGGCTACAGCATAGGTACTTTGGACTGACAGCGAGGTGGTCAACTGGGAAGGTTGGCAGTCAATTAAATATTATGTTGATAGACTTGGAATTTATGCTTCAACTTGAAATGTAGCCATGAAAATGCACCCCGTGGATGAGTGGAGCGGAAAACAAGTAGATTCGCCAAATGGGCTAGGAGGGTTTAATGATGGAATTATGACCACCAGCAATTCATGGAATTGGGAAAGTTGAGGCTCATCAGAAGGGTAAAGGAGCTGGCTGGGCTCTTGCATGCTGCGTAAGGAAACATTACGCAAAAATCGCCTCACAAGAAATCGCAGAATTCGCGATGCAATTCCCCAATAGGATGATTGATTAATTCAGATGGATTGGAAAGTCTAACAAATTCTCTAAATTAACGTCAGATCTAGTCAATATTCAAGAGAAGACCTGGTTAAACAATGAGACCGAACGAGTAAGCACAAGTTAAGACCGATACTGACAGAGGGATTGACAGAGACCATGCTACTTAAAATTGCGATAGGAATTGGGCTTAAAAATCTAATCCTACCATGCCAAAAAATAGGTAACTTAGTGTTTTACCTCCATCAGGATGTCACAAAAAGTTCCCTCATTTAACTTAAGCAAGCTAAGCCTACAAAGAAACCTATTGAACTCCCCAGTCGACCTTCGATGTCTACCACAAGACGGTGTCTTCGAGACGAATTCATAAAAATGTGATGGTATATACCGTCCCATGATGTAAATGTAGAAGCAAACCTGAGCCTCCAATTCTCGACTCTGGTCGTGCACATTGGTCGCCATTTTCTTCACATAGGCAGAAGTCTTGGTGGCAGAGAGTTTGTCACGCAGAAGGACGTCAATTTTATCCTCCAACTCATGCTTTTTAATTAACTCCTTCTCCAGCCGCTTCTGCAGCAGCTTTGTCTCCTGGCTAAGATCGCGTTGGATCTGCAAAAAGGAAAGAAGGGTCAAAGCAGTCAAACAAACTGTCTTCTTTCTACTCTAGTCAACCTGGTCTGATGCTGTTGCAGTGATCGATTCATGATTCTCGCCAACTTTCTGTATCCTTAGAACGCTACTGCTACCTTATGTTTCAACCTCAAAGATAACTTGGAGAATGCAGCAAAACACCAGAGCTTCAGTCCATTCATAAAATGTTTAATCAGAGAAATATGTTGTCTTGATGAAAAAGAAGTGATTGAGGTAGTCAATGTTTAGATGGCTCCCTATGGCTCTAAAACCACAGAAACGTTCAAAATAATTTTTTACAAACAACGCTTTTCAAAGTCGTCGAATTCATAGAACAAGCAACTCTTTCGAAATGCAACGAAGAACAGAAAAAATACACAGAAATAACAGAAGAATATGCATTTCATCAATAAAAATCGACCACTTGACATTCAAGGCCTGTAATAAGAGTCGCAAGGAAAGCGAAACTTGGGAAAAATTAGATGCATTGAGCTCCGATCCCAAATTCAATGCATCAAAGGTGTCGATAACTTTTAACGGGCTTTCGAATGACATATTCGGATGAACTCTAAACGTCCCCACTTGCAAACATTAAGAAATTATGGTATTGTGTCATCCCATCGGTGCGGCACATTTAATTACCTCTATTAACTTTTCGCATATCATGAAATGTCCTGTAGGCAGAAGCTCACCTTTGCAGGCAGACCAAAGGAGAGTAACAGTTAAGCCTCTGTAGTAGCAGCACAAGTATCTCCACAGCTCTTGTCCACTACCTGTCTCTCAGTCCTCCTGCACACATAGACCAGGGGGCGACTCAACCTCCCCTCCTTATCCGACTGACCAGTTAACTAGTGCACAAACCCTATCGTGCGTGTTCTGCAGACGCTTACTGCCCAACCATCAGAGTGGGGAACAGGAGACTAGGAAAAAAGATCGACTCACTGGTTGGCCTTGGTACTTGACAGAATCCCGTAACACAACCTCAACCGCTCAATTGACTTAGTGATGCAACAGCGCCAGGATACTGCGTATTCAGCTGCGATGGACAACTAGGCATAGCTGTCGATTTGCCCCCAGGCCAGTCACTGCTGTTAGGCCAGAACTACTCCCACCCGCGTTCTGTTACGGCCCAACATGTGCAGAGATAACTCAGATGCTACAATGAGGGGAGTGTGGTGGTACATGCCCAATGCACATTAGCCCAGTGAATGAATGCTTCTGCCTACAATATTGTCTAGAACAAGGCCTTTTCTGGGCGGATAAAAAGTACCAGAGATGAAAAGCATTTGTTGGTAACGACCGTACTTAAAAATGCATGGCTGAAGTCGGAAATCCCCAGTTTCAAGGTAGTTTTTTTACGTAAAATGAATAAGCGAGGCCTAATAGAATCCATTTCTACACATGCTGAAGTCAATTGGAGTGGATGGTCAGTCTTTTATGGCTTACCGAATTCGCGTTTTCAAGGTTTCGTTCCGTCTCACTGAGAATACGCTGCGTCTGAGCATACTCTTTGCGCATCTCCTCATGGCTCGCCTGGAGACGCTCTAATTCTTTCTTCGCACTCTCGATATCTCCTTGAGTGCGATGCAACTGCAGTGTCAAACGCTCATGTTTTTCCTGCTCGGCCGTGATATCCCTTTTTATCCCTTCTGTCTCGGAGGTTACTTTCGTCATCTCATCTTGCTTCTTCCTTGGATACAAAATGATTCAATAATGCAACTGGAAAATCGGTGAAGCATAACTAGAAAGAGATTAGCTTACTCAAAGTCCTTCATGAGCTCGGCGTAGGCCTCATTCCTGCGTTGAAGACTAATCAAGCTGGTTGTCCAGTGAGCCATTAGTCGCTTTCGATCTGTCTTTATATCAAACACCTGACTCTCCATGTCTTTTAGCATGCATTCACCGGATCTTAGTTCCTCTTCGGCTGCAACTAGCTGTTCTTTTAGCAGCTCACAGTCCTCAGTAAGCTGGTCAACAGTTTGCTGCATTCGATGCGCTACCATGTCCTGGTGTAGTTTTTCCTCTTCTGCCTGCATTTAAGGGGCATTTAAGTTAGATTTATTTGGAGTCACTTTCGATAATTCTGTTGATGCTTTCTCAGCCGCTCTCTGCATGATATTTATGTCACTCTTCACTTCCAGTTTGGCATTGTTCAGATAAAAAAGGCGCAATGCCAGATTATCAACCTCCTCTCGCATTGCAATCATCTTTTTGTACTCTAAATTATAATCCATTTGGGTCTTTTTAAATTGTTTGTGCAGAACTGCTAATTGTTCGTCCATTTTCACACGCCGTGCTTGTCGTTCTACATTTTCCTTATGCTTCTTTTGCAATTGCGACTGAAACCTATGTGCAGAACATAAGCAAGAATGGGCAAAATTGTCTACTTCGAAAGTTCTTGTTGGGCGTTGTACAACTCGGAGCCCAATTCCAGGTGAACATTTTTAACGCGTTTCAGTTCCTCCGTCTGTTGACCATAAACTCAACAACACAAAAGGTACCTTTTCACGAAGCTCAATGGCGGCTTTTGAAATGTGTTCCTTCAGCATCTTTTTAAGGGCCTCTTGAAAGCGTTTCATTAGTGGCTGTAAGAGAAAGGATAAGCAGAAAATAATAGTCTACATGATCAGGATGTAAAACAGTAAATTCTTCTCCGTTGTCCTCCCTACGTTCTTCGGTTTCCGGAGCCTCAGCATTGGAGCCTTGATCGACGGCACGATCGGGAAGTACATCGGAGGTGTTAGCAGCCTCATCGAAAGTCGGAAGTGATCCAACATCGTTATTATTGTTAACAATACTGTCAAGCTGCAAATTGAAATCTTCGTTGGAAAAAGGATTTCGCTCTCTCTCAGCCCTATCCAGAGCTTCAAAACTGCCACCTGAAAAGGACATCAGGTTGTTTTAAATAGTGCGATCGCTATTATAAACTCGAAATCGACGTCGCTAAACAATCTATGCAGGTTGAGCTGCTAACATATAACTAGTGGGAAACCATACTCAGGAATGGAATAAGTGCATACACTACCACGAATTCATAATGGTAGGTTTCACAGATAAAAGTAACAATATTGAACAAATATAGGCAATAGCGGCACAATATACAATTTGCATTAGACTAGGTGGTATCTTAAGTAAAAGAAGTTAGTTCACCAAAAACCGATGGCATTTCTATGCTTAGAATATTTTGAATATCTGCTTTTAGTCTCATTTACTCAAGAATCAATTATCTTTGATGGTTTATCCTATAATATCAGTTAAATTTACAACAAATCAGTCAATTTAAAGGCAAACTTAGCTACTAAAAGGAGCTGCTGATTAGTGTGGCGTCCCGAGGCTCCCTTCAAGGTAAAAGGAGGCATAGTACTAGGGCAGAATACATACTCTGGAAGCAGAGGGCTTGGGAGCTGTTAGCACGGCCCAAAGGCCGTCCAACCGGCTAGTACAATATGGCCACCCAAGTGACCGAAACCGGCGGTTCGAACAAACAAAGTATTACAATTAGTATCTGTAAAGGCCAAGTTATATATTATTTCGAAATTTCATAAGGACATATTCTATAGAATACTTGACAGGTCAGATGAAGGACACTGAAATGGCCCGAGGGTCATGACCTTGAGCTGGAGTACAACATTCGGAAACAGAACTTACCGAAGAGAGTGACGTAGTCATGGCTTACGTGATTGTTTGAATGCATCTTCCATGAGTTAAGCCGACAACTGAAGCGACACTAGCCGTGAATCCCAAGTCCAGCGGATCTGCCAAGAGAGGCCAGCGACGTTGTGGTCAAGCATCATCTGTAAGCTCTCTACAGATTGAGAATGTACAGGGCGCCATTCGACAGGATCGTTTTATGCTTTGCACATTTGGGTCGCATGTATTTTGTTCCTGTGAGGCTCGATCGTTCCATACGCTCAGGGTTTTATGATACCCTCGTGTTTCTTCCACGGCATCAAAAAACCCAAACTCACAATATGTGTTGTGTGTGTTTCGAAGCATTCGGAAACTTGAAATTGTACCCCCACCCTTTATCGGAACACATCATCGTGGAGAAGAGGACTAAGAAATATGCATTTGCTGCACCGAGTGCTGCGCAGAATTGGTGGCACTACAAGAATGCATGTGCTTGAATCTCGATGACTGGCACGGTTAGCTCGTGGGTCCTTCGCGCAGCACTGATTACGTTGTGATGGCTGACACGGGTGGCTGACCAAAGGGAACGTCAGGGACGACGCTTGAAAGAAGGGAGGGGCTATGTAATGCTTTGTTTGCTTGATGTGCTAGTTTCGGTCACTTGGGTCACCATATTGTACTGGCCGGTTGGCCGGTCTCTGGGCCGTGCCAACAGCCCTCCAAGTCCTCTGTTTTCGGAATAGATATTCTGCACTAGTAATATGCCTTCTTTTACCTTAGGAAGTCTCAAGGTACCACGTTTGGCCTACATAAACACAAATTAAATTGTTGCAGGTTTACTTAATAGATATTATTGCTAAAATGGGCCAGAGACCAAGAGTAGGCGTGGTCTGAGTATACCACTCCTTCTGGACAATTTTGGTGATAATTTTTTTACAAGTTTACCATTGTTATGTACGCACCAGCTGAAACCCTTAAGTAAAGAAACGTGCATTGGGTATTTTGAGGAACTCTAGCCGAACAATATGATTGAGGAATTTCGTTCAAGCTAATGATTTCTAATGCTGCCCTGCGCATTGATTTTTAATGAAAAAATTTTACATTGATATGGTGCTGGTTGGTTTTTTATTTATGATGACCTATTAACGCCTTATTCTTAAATCTGGTTGTTTGAGTGCACTACATTAAGAGTCCCCATTTTCTCTTTATTGGACCTAAGGGCTGCACTTTGTGTCATTTTGTCTGCGTTTGACTTTGGCAAAATGCTATCTAGGAGTCGGCTTGATGATGAAGAACTTGACACGAGTCAAAACAACTTCACAGGTAGTTAGCACTTCATATGGACGCAACTTAACGGCAATAAATGATTTTCTTTTTCATTAATTTGGGAGATAACATTTTTGATCTAATGAAGCTGGTTCTGGGCGAGTTTTATTGCTTGCTTGGTGCATATCACCTAATTATTTCCTCCTATTTATCCTTGAATTAATGGAAGAGGACAAAATTTATTTCACGATTCTTTTAACTCGTCCATTATATTGTCGGTATTTTTTCAGATGCTGTTATTCGAGTAGGTTCTGAATATCAGGCTACAATACCATGTTTCGGGGTCGGGGCTCCAAGGAGCCCTTCGTTTGGCCGAACGCTTGAGGTACTGTACTGGAAACCACTTCCTAGCTCAAGGGATAGACAAGTCGAAGATTACATCAACTATGCCACGCAAAAATACGGGTTAGTAAATTTCATTCTATCCTTCTATTTTAAATAACATCGTAGCTATAATGGGCCTTGCTACTTTGTAATGGTAGGTACTCCGAGGAACAAGCTCTAGCTTTGTTAACATGGAAAAAATTTGATTTTAACCTGGCAACCGATGATTTGGGAAATTTCAGTCCCATACGCTATGACTGGACTCAGAGTGAGCGGCGAATCTTCTTCGCTGCAATGGATTTCCACTGCAAAAATTTTTTCAAAGTTAAAGAATTATTTCCCAATCGTCGCACCACGGAGTTGGTTCTCTTCTACTACCTCAATAAGCGTAATCAACAGACTCTTTACGAATTAACGTTACACGCACCTCAATGGGCTGAATTGCATGCCAATGGATTTGCCAGCAGTACTGCTTGCCTTCAAGACATCGAAGATATAATCACCCTCTCTTCACTCACACACCCTAAGGAAAGAGGGGTAAGTTGGTCCTCTCACCTCTTGAATAATGGTTTTCACCGGCGGAATGCAGGCTTGATGCCTTCCATCTGTGTCTTCAGCCTCAAAGCAGTCTCTTCAACGCTGATGATCCTCTTGAAAATGCCATCGCGCGTTATATTGACAGTTTAAATGGCAACATGGAGACGAGCTCCACAGGTTCGGCTAGGCCACCTCGCGTCTTTCCCGATGCCAATTCCGGTAAACTTGTCAAAACTAACAAGAGTGCACCCACGTCGCGTTTACGAAAGCGTAAACGGTCGATCAACGGGGGTGGTGCCATTGGAGACGGGGATGATACGTTCTATTCTTCTTCCTCCTCGGACAATGATATAGTACGGATTGATTACTTGGGCAAGTTGGTGAATAAAAACGGTATTCCTACTGGCGCTTCGGTTCGGACCTGCACTTCAAAAGTGCAGGCGCGAATCGAAGCAGAGCTGATGGCGATGAGTAAAGCAGTAGCAAAAAGTCTACAGTCCTCTGGTTCTGAGAGAGCCTCACCCATACTGGATGATGGAGGCGAGGTGATGCGTGGTTTTAACCCGCGGATCGGACTTGTAAAAACACGAGAATCGGCCAGGTACGCTCCGAGTTGGGTTCGGTGCGATCGCGGTCGTTAAGTCTATGAGACTGTTTATTTTCGTTTTAAAATAGGGGCCGAAATGGGAAGGTGAGTAGGAAAATTAAGTTGCTTCCCTACTCAGAACTCTTTTTTACCAGCAATGGTGGGCTGAAGAAGGGTGGCGTGCAGAAGAAGCGCGTCTCCGTTAACGTCCTTACCGCCTCCGACAACGTTCCTACCTTCTCGTCGTCGCGTTCTTTCGTTCCACAGGTGAATGCTATTGTGGAACAGCGGTTAACACAACCGTCACCGCGGGAAGTGGTGGTGGCAGTGGCAATGGGAACGGAAACCTCTAACCAGGTGGAGTCATTTTCACAACCCACCACTCCTTTATCGACCTCTTCACCGAACTCAATACCGATTACAGCGAATTCTGACAACGAATTGGAGGTTGAATTAGATTGCTCCGAATCCCAGGGGGAAGTGCCGTCTGAATCGGTTAGTCCACAGGCTTGCAGCAGCTTTGAACCGTTGATTTAAAGGTAGACATCATATGCGTCTGTGTAAAGTTAGAGTAGGCGGTTGTTTTGTGCGTTATCATACTCGTTCTTTTTTTAGTTTTTAAATGAATTGGAGGCGGAGGTGACTTCAAACATCGAGGATATGCGTCCACCTCAGATTCCTCTCGTGAGTTCAGCTTTTTTAACCAATGTATTCGAGTTTTCCAAACCTGTTTGCACAGATTTTAAGCCGAAGTGTCAGTTAAGCGTTCGAACAATAAGAATATTCGGTGAGTTAACTGCCCCGCCTTTCATTACAGTATGTTAACCTCCAGTTGCTTGTGCTTTTCGCACTCTTTCCGCTTTTGTAGGTTCATCATCTACCCTGAGGTGTAGTATTTGACCTTGAAACCAGTGTTTAACTATTCAGAGCCTGAATATTGCTAGGTTATCATCTATTCTTCTGCATTTGAGGGAATTTTGAGCCTCCCATTGAGGCGTTTTGTGATTGCTTCCTATAAGGATCCCGAATGGACGCAGGCAGAGTTGGCTCTGGCTGTGGAAATCATATCGGAGGTGGGCGAGGACTACGAACGCATTGCCGACCGTATGGTTAACAAGACACCCAGCATGGTTGCATATCTGTTCAAAACACGGGGCAGACAGTTGCATCTATATGAGGTAGCAGCGATGGCAGAAGAAAAACAAACGGTAGAGCAAGTTCTTTCTCCTCGATCTCAATATTAACTGCTGTGGCTCGACTTCCTTTCAATCTTCTCTCTCACTCATCCGAAATTGCATTTTTCCTGATTCATGTATGTATTATATTTTTTATACAAAACTGACTCTTTAGTCGATTATGTTCTCTGGATTCGGTGAGGGGAGAGTCGTCTTATGTGGGGCATTCCTTCTCTTATGTGATTGGTCGCGTGGGCGTCCTGGTTTCGTCCACTTTCTCCTGACCTCGTCCGCTGGGGGTGTGGAGCTTTGGACTGAGGAGACTTGGGGTCGGGTTATTAGAGGCAAGAGTCTTACATTCCCCCACCAGCTTGTGAGGGGTTGGTGTGACTATGGCAGTAGCTGTGGGAGGGGGTGCTAGTTTGGATGTGTGGACATTTCATTAGTGTCAGGCGGTTGATTGAGTCAGGTACCCACTAGATTTAGTATTGAGCTCGTTAAACTCAAGCACGGAGGAGGAGGATTCTGCTTGGTTTGCATCAGCTACGATTTCATGACTTCAAAAATTAGAGGTAAAGGGGTTCTAAAACATTTTCAGTTACTAAGCGTGGATGCTCTCGCGGGTTGATGCAGTGGCCTAATACTTTGTCTGACAGTCGCCGAAGGTGATATTTCGTTCGGTGGCATAGCCTTCGGACTGTGAGGGTAGCTGCCCAACTCTCCTACGCGTTAGCAGGATAAGTTCTTTCACGGTAAAATGGCTTGTCAAGACCTAAAAAGGCTCAGCTCGCTATAGTGGTGTTGTAAGCACTATACTGGTTAAAGTCTATGCAGCCTCCGCTAATTAAACAATTCGGAAGAGACGCAGTGCAAGTATTAAAAGATGATTTTTCCATCAGCTCTGTATTGAGCCTAATGGTCCCTTTTAAGGAATGGGGGCGAAAACACTGAATCAGAATATGGGCTGATACCCGTTATTGATCCATTAGAGTGCATTGCTTATAATTTGCTTGATCTCATCAAATAATTTTGACACTTGTGCTTTAAGTTGTTTAGACATTGCCATTGCTTGTTATAAATACCAGTATTAACGACTAAGGTCGAAGTTCATACTGAATTTTAATTGGTAAGTTATAACCAATCGCATTGTCAGAAAAGTATTTGAATGAATGGAAATCAAATATAGCAATTGTATACAAGAAGTTCTAGGCCTAAAGTGTGGGTTTTTGGACCATTTTTTGTACAAGAGGAGAAATGTTTGAGACATGCATGCATATCTATAGACAACCTGCGAAGTTATCAACCGAAATCACATTAATGTCCCTTCGATTCCAAATCAGCCAACGCGAAATCTGATAACCTCACGGGGAATGGGTGAATCAAACACTAAGTAAGGCACATTTCACTGAGTTACTAGAGGCCAACCGGAGACATCGACGCAATGCTAGCGTTACTTGAAAAAGAACTGACGGAAATTGAAGAGGTCTTTGATCCATCCTTATTATTTTTAGGCAGGCACGGGTGATATCCAGATGTCAGACGCTGTGAAAGCGAATAATAAACCAGATGCCTTACGGTAAATTGATGCTAAAAGGTGACAGATTTTAGTTGCGCACCCATTTATATTGGTGGTACCGATCTGCCGCAGGGTTGCACCGCCGGAAATGAAGTGAGATCCTGTGACAGGCTTCGCTGCCTTGACTGCGATCACACGGTGGTAATTTTCAACGGCTATGCTTGGAAGAGCAAGTCGATGGACTACTTATTCCTACGAAACAACTTTCCTGCTTTCGCCAGGCTGCGCAGTGGCCTCAGTCTCAATAAGAGTAAGACATAAGTAATGCCCTTCTTTCAGTTCTGTTTTATATTCCTTACTCTTCATAGGCTCGCGTGCATTCTGCTGCCAGTGCAAGTGGATCGACGCAAAAACTGTCACTCGTCTAGACCCGGCTAAATTGAACTGGATCTGTAATAAACATCCCCTCTGATGCCTTGCCATCCCAAATGACGAAAGGAGTTGTTTTATGGACAAATGTGTACAGTGGTACTGGAATTTAACACGAGCACAATAAGTGTATTTGGTGTTCAAACTAGGCGTTGTGGAATTGGGGCTTGGGCTGCTAATTTCCAGGAGGCGAAGAGTTTTATTTCGAGTAGTTTGGTTTGGCTTCTCAGCATTAAACTTTAAACTAAACCTAAGCAAACTTTTGTTATAGCGCTAAGATCATAACAGTGCATACCAATTGGGAAATATGCCGCAACGTCCAACAAATCTACTTCGAATACGCGGGGCAGCCAAATTTTTGCCCGTTAGATAGTCTTATTTTTTGCTCAAAAGTTACCACTTTTGATTTTGGAGATTACCTTTCTACTTTGATGTAAGTCAGTCAGTTTTTTTATCAAATTCCCAAGGATAAAGTTTCGAGTCCTTGGACACATAGTCCTTTATTTAGAAAGTAGGCCGCAATCAATGTCGAATCGTCTATTTAATGAAAATTTAATTCTATGCTAGCAAAGACTGCTTGCTAGTCATCATGGATCTGCGTGTTCCCCATTGATATGCTAAACTGAACACCCCAAGTGGGGATTTGAGGCTTTCAATGTCTGTAGGATCAATTCTTCTTCATTGTTTATTATTTTATCGTTAGTAAATGAATTGTAGCTGCATCACAAATGCGTGTCACTGGTTCTCCGTGTTTTAAAGAGGATCTGCAAGGCATAACCAGATGATTGTACATAGTTGACATCAAACGCACCCTCGTACAGCTGCCTGGTATAGGCGGTAAAATGCTCGCCTTAAAGTAGATTGACTTAATGTTGAGCTCTGCGTATTTCAGCATCTTTTGATTTGTTTCGTTTCTACTTAACAAATGGAAGACGAGGTGGAGGGGTGAGCCTCCATGGCGCAATATTGCCGCTGAGACGAACGAATGCATGCCTTATCATCGTTACTTCATGTTCCACTGGGCAACTACGGCAATGCACTTTAAAGTAATCCTCTACTTTATCCGCCGCTACTCTATGGGTTCACCCATTTCATGAATCTCCTACTAGCTGACATGTAGTAAATGCAGGCCTGTGAAGAAGCCAACTGAGAGGTGTTCCATCAAAGTCTAGAGCAGAGAGACACCCATTTGTCTTGTGGATGCTTGACTAGGCTGAGGAAACGCTCTTAGCATTCCTCTTTAGCATGTACAGTGAGGGAGGCGACAACAATTGACGTTTATTGATGTTCAATGGGCAGTGAGAGTTGCCTGTCGAGGGCACACATACTCCATCTCAAACCGATTGTGCACAACGCATTCCGAATCATTCTGCGGTGTTTCCCCGCTGGTCGTGGAAAACAGCAAGATTCAGTTGATAGTAGCAGTGCCTAACTCATTCATCAAAGTTGAGATTGTCCTCCTTCCTTCCTCAGTATCATCATCAGCAGGGTCAGTGACAGCAGTATCGTCTTAGTTCATCTAAAAAACAACCGAATTTAATGGAATCAGTGGAAATTTCAGCAGCTTTGGGGGACTAGCATTGAAAGAAAGGCTTAGGAAGGCTGAAACCATATGACGCAATTGTGAATTCGGTAAGGA
The DNA here is from genome assembly GCA_001870725.1 of Taenia solium. Taxonomy (NCBI): domain Eukaryota; kingdom Metazoa; phylum Platyhelminthes; class Cestoda; order Cyclophyllidea; family Taeniidae; genus Taenia; species Taenia solium. The sequence goes on along the minus strand of MIEF01009222.1, from coordinate 130,863 downwards.
GTTGCTTAAGTGAGCCACCGAAGTCCTAAGTGGTTCCCCACTCAGAACGCCTTTGAGCACTTCATCACATGAGCAGACTAGACACCGCTGATAGCATACTTTTCTTGCACTTATTTTGCCAGAAATGCCTCCTTCTCTTCCTACACAAACTCTTAAGAATAAAAACTGATTTCCCCATTATCAAATGACCGTCTTCATATTGAAGGAAAATCGCAGCGTTAATCAAAAGGAAAATGGCGTCATTTTGCAGTCAATATGGTTTTTGCTAACCTCCTTAAAATGTGGAAACGTTTTCCCCACGTTAAGTAGGATATCGGTGAGCACTAAACCAACGAATCCGCATCGGATTTATGCATAATTTATACGAGATGTTAGAGTAGGGTAAAACTCCGTGATGCAACAGGGGATAAGGTTGTCTTCAAAAATTTTGCAGGTAGTTGGAAAAGTAACTCTTGTATTTTGATTCTCCCTGCTGACAACCTGAAGGAAGTAGGAGCAACTGGTCCACATGCACAAGTTTTCCACGATCAAGGCAAGAAAGTGTTCACTGGTCTTGGGAAATGCGCTTCATTAGGCGGGCTTGGGGTTCTACATAACCACATCTGGGTTAGTTGCTACATCCGACGGCAATTTTGGAGTGGATCGCCCAAATTTGTTTCAAGTTAACAAAGATCAACCCATGATGCTTCCACGGCTGGTGTCTAAACATACTAGCGCAATTGCGCAGGAGGGTGCAGAGTTCAGCAGAACTGCCGTAATTCACCATACTACTGACATAATACGATGGCCGCCTTGAAGAAAATCTCCTCCCCTATTCAATAAAACAAGTGTTACTGCAGTAAAAGTACTGAACAAGGAGTTCATCTTGTAAAGTAGCTCAAGGTTCCGAACGCCTCTGTCAAAAAACCCAGAAACAGTGCAACGACACGGGAGATTGATTCGAACGCAATAGAGATTCGTCTTAATTGGTAACATTACAAATTGCTTCAGTTTTGGCATAGCAGCATCCGCGACCATTATTTCCTTACAAAAACTGGTGCCAGAGAACTAATGTAATTCTTTGACGTGAGGCAGTGACAACAATCTTGCCATCTAGAGCCCTTTCAAGGCCATCGTTAGTCGGATTTTGGGAGGTCGATTTTTGCGTCACTTTTCAAACCGACTTAGATTCCCAAATGGGGGATCAGCCACAAAGAATGTGTAAAGTCAAACAAACATAGTGGGCGCAACACGGCTTACGTGAAGTCCTTTGCAGGCTAACACTGCCCTGCCGACTGCAAGGCCAAACCGATCTTCCATTCACGCATCAAATGGTTTCTCAAATTTCGAGTGACAGGTAGATTTACACAAAGGATTATAGCCGACATCCGAAAATTCTCAAAATCGTCTAGTTTTGCGTAAATGTTCTGCCTTAGCCTTACGTTCATAAAAACTTCTTTGCTGAGAAATTTCAACGCACATTGCTACGGTAATGCTAAATTTTGCGTTTGATTTCCACCCTCCTGGATCGAAACACAAATGGGCAATTGACACTACTGTCGAGTTTGATGAATTCAAGATTTTTGCTGCTGTTGATAAGAGATTCTTTGTCTCTCTAAAAGGGCTAACTCCGATAGACCATTTTGCATAATAGAATAAACTTGCCACTACAATGGGTGTTACTCATGCAATCCCTTCATAACGGTAGTGATCAGTATCGTAAACTACGGAATCTCCTTCTAATTTGGCCTTATTTACTACAGGCATTGTTGCTTAAATAGGACCTGAGCATTGGATCGTAATACCACCTCTACAGTTGTCAAAGTCGAGTATTCTTCCTTCCTATCGGGCGCTTGAGATTGTGTAGGATGACACCCCATGGACGCACAAACCAGCAGCTCTGGAATTTTGCCAACAAGGGTAGAGAAAGTTATTGGCTGGTGATTTCGCATTGTCCCTGTCATCAATGCAGAAGTGTAACCATGGCCTCTACGAGAATCCCTGCAATCCAAAGGCAATACACCTATTACGATTTTCTCGAAGTTGGCATTTTCCATTACGAGTTCGCATACACTCTTACCTACCCCTGGCCGGGTGTACTAATACTCCAACACCAAGGCCAAGTAGTTACAACAAATAAGGGAGGCTGAAAGCCACCTTGACCTTAGCATTCTCCGCCACCTAGGTAGCTAGCTATTAGGTGAGCACACGCCCCAGCCTATGTCAATCAAATTCAGCTAAGGTGATAACTCCGAGCGTCATTTTTCGCGCATTCTGCCGAAGAAAGTCGCAACAAAGCAATCAGATGTGCTGAGTCCCCACAAACGTCGACCACCTCCCCTCCTGGGCTTTATCGTGAATAGTAAATCACCAAACTTGTGGGGAATATTTGTGACGCCGACCTACACCTTTCTACTCAGCAACTCCTGTAGATTTTTTTGCGATAGATTTCAAATCATTTGTGAAGTGAAAAAAGGCAAAAAATCGCATTTCCCAGCACATAGGGGGACAGAACTTACGACGTCGAAGGAATAGGCGAGGTAATGGCAGTAATAGGCAGCCGACCGAATCATCCAGCACACGCATATTGAGGACGCTTGGCATTCCAACTCATGGCAACAGAATGCAAACTCACAATTCACTGCAAGTGAAATTTGGACGAAAGCCCCCAAAGGCGTAATCGAATAGAAACCATTGCCATTGGGAGAGGAGATTAGACCGCAGTACAAAATCGATCACTGAAATCTCGCATTGCAGCCTCCATTTGCCTACAATACAGCTTCTGAAAGTCAACTCGAAAGTTGCCCTACACCTAATTCAGCGACCTCGGAAACATAAAGTATCGCTAAGGAGGGCAAACTCTATTATTACCTTGAGTAAGTCAGATAGCAAAGAATTTTTCAAATTACGAAGCGCCATTTGAGCATGAAAATACCGAGAACACCACCATGAAAAATGCACCATTCAACTTCAATAATGAGCAATATGTACATCGATAAATTACAGTATAAATAGCAGAAGCATTGGATAAAATTATTTCAGTGTTTTCTGGGGATGAGGACGTCCAAAGCCGAGTTCGTACGTTTTTTGGTTCTCCGCTTGGCCACCAACACGTCGCTAGGCAGATTCCCTATTTTAGCTGCCGCCACCTTCTGCTTTTCGCGTTGCACTGCCTTCTCACGCATCAGTGTTGAGACTTCAAATTGCTTCCGATTGAAACGCAGTACTTGCTTCCTCTTTTCAATATTCTGGGCCTTCGAGCGGCCCTTCTTCTTATTCCGATTCACCTTCGGCATTGGCACCTTCGGTACCTCGCCCAGCTGCGAGGAAAAAAAATACGTGCACAAAATTTTTAAGCGAAATTGTGACCGTTGAGATAACCTTACCAGAGCTTTGCATTTCTTCTCCCACTCTTCCTCAATATCCTGGAGCCGAACCTTGTTCAACATCGAGTCCACCGATATCATCGCGTAGGGAATCTACACAAGAAATGAGACCAAAGAACAACAATGGTAGAAAAGAGTTCACATTTATATTTATAATTAAGACAAAAGTGCGTAAAGATAAGGACAAGTGGTGAAATGCATCTTACCTTATCGAGCAGACGACGAACCTCTCGTTCCTGACGGTAGCGCCGGTTAGCAAAGGGGTTCTCCTCCAGTGCATCGAAATTTGGTTCCCCGGCACCTGGACAAAGAAGGGAGTGGAAGCCTCCGGCAGTGGCTACACCTAGGACATCCTCATAGGGACAGAAGGCCACACCATTCACCGGTCGCTTGCAGTTGTGTGTTAGATAGGCGCCGCGCAGCACCCGGCGATGGACTCGACCCGCCTCTACGTCCACGTGTTGCTGCGTCACATTGCTGGTAGCTGGATCCTTTAGAACCTACAGCGGTAAAACAAGGATGGAGTGCTTGGATGCCATTGAATTGTCCTTGAAATAAACTAGGGATGGATGAAGCAGCAGATTTGCTATCCTCTCTAGGAAGCTACCAAGAGCCTGCAATATTGCCCCCTTCTAAATCTCTGACGGCCGAACCCGATGGCCGCAAGCTTACGCACCGCGATATTTAAAACTCAAAAGCAAGAACGAAGGAAGCAGTTTTGCGCCATTTTATCTGCTAGTTAATATCGCCAAAAAGGAAGGAAGGTAGAACAGACGTCATATTAAAACGGTACAGCAGTGAATGAAAAGTTATTTGCTTATGAGTTAAACTCGACCACTATTATAGGGGAGACAATTCTAAAGAAATACTGCTAAAAGACCATGAAAAATTGACAACCCTTGCGAGACAATGCGGTGGTCTGCAGGCATGGAACAATGTCGTGCTCTTCCCAGTCGCCGAGACGGCGCGGTATCCCAAGTAATCGCCAAATTATCACAGTAAAGTATCGAATACATGTAGAAAAAAAAAGAGAACTACCGCTAGGCGCAGACACAAATGACTGACAGGCGCCTTTCAAAGTCGTAAGAAACAGAGATCGGCAAACGTTGAAATCATTCATCTCCTACTGCGAGTTGACTTAGTAAAACCAAACGAAAAGCGTTACACAAACCAACATGGTACGCTTAATGGTATGAGAAAGCCAAAATGGAACGCCACTTAAGACTGGAACAGAGCCACTACATGTCTGAACAACTGCTTAGTCATATCGGTCCAACGCATCGACATTACCTCGGTCAACCAGAACTGCTGAGGAGGCAACAGCAGAATTATGAGAAGTGCAGATTAGACGATAATTAGCATCCAGGTAAGACTTCAACTTATTTGCTCATCATGTTACTGCTCGGTACGGCTCCTAAACACCTCGACTAAGGAAGTCGAAGCTCTATGAACCTGCCTTTCATTAAACTACAAATTATTTTAAACTGTGCAAAAGGAGTGTGGAACAATGGAACTAACCTGGACAGTGATTGATGATCCCAAGGCGAGAAGACCCATTTGACTGAAATCCATTGTTACTGCAGGTGTCGCGAGGGTGATCTCAGCTAGACAGTTGTGAGTGGATCTAAGGTCCCATATCTTCAAATACCTATCCAGACCACAAGTGGCAAGATACCTACGCAATCAACGCCAAGTTGGTTCATCTCGCGGAATGTGAAGCCAATTGAACCCCAAAACAGCTCGAATTACACTTACTGGCCAGTGCGATTAACAGCAATAGATTTGACACCCGAATTGTGGCAGAGCATCTTCACAACAGGCGTCTTTTCAGTTGGAATCCACACCGAAACAGTGCCACCGGGGTGACCTGTTAAAATGGAAGCATTGTTTGGATTTTGACAAGCGACGCTGAGCGACCCCATAAAGGTGGGATAGGAAGCCACAATTTCGCCAACTGAAGTGTCTAAATAGTACATAAATCCATTCTCAGCCATTGCGACTAAGATGAAATGGTAGGGCAGGAATTCAAGTCGCCGAATGCCAGCCAAACGCTTAAGACAATGCAACTCGATGCCCTGATTATCGTACACGTAAGTGTACCCTTTTTGAGCGACCGAAATAAAAGTCTCCTGGTGAAGGAACCTTTAGAAAAATGTAATGGTAAGATTTTATGCCGAGCTTACTTCACATCGCGGCACTCTTCATCCACGTTAATCTCAAACATGAGGCGCTTGGTCATCCAGTCAAAAGCTGCAAGGTGGCCACGCTTTCCACAAATGGCGAGATACCTATTAGCGATCATCCCATCTATGGGAATGGTAAATCTACCTTCCGTTTCGAGAGTAATCAATGGAATAAGGGCCCGAGTCAAGCGTAAGCTCGAATTGCTACAACATGATACATCCTATGTAAATAACAAATACTTTTGAGGCGGAACCCAAATCAACGTTTTGGCGGATTATTTCCTGCGTGACAACCTCATCTTCATCCTTTTCAATGAAACTATGGAAATTACAAATACACTAAATAACTCACCCAGGTCGTTCAGGATTAACAGACGCGACTTTCGCAGCCTGTTTTGCGGCAAATTTGGACTTTTGGAACTGTCGCAGGGCCTTCTTACGATGGAACCTGGTTGGAAAACCCCTCTAAATACAGTAAAACTCGACGAGATCATCGTACCGTATCCATCCCGTGCTCCGAAAGCCAAGTCTTCAATCAGAGCGCCTGCATCCGACCAATGTATCAAATCGTTTCAAAGTATCCCAATATTAAATAGATTTTGCCAGGCAACAGTTCATTATCCCGCTACTTGTTCGTAGCAAACAGCCTATTTATGTATATTGGTGAATAATTGAGTAGGAAGTGACATACTAATTTCAATTAAGATAAGTGTGACTTTACCCTTCAGGATAGTATGTTTATTTTGAGTTTATAGTTCCACCGTACCTGAGTTGCAATTTATTAAGAGTCCATACTAATTGATGTAATACTTTATTTGTTCGAACTGCCGGTTTCGGTCACTTGGGTGGCCATATGGTACTAGCCGGTTGGCCGGCCTCCGGACCGTGCCAACAGCCACCAAGCCCTCTGTTTCCAGAACATACATTCTGCCCCAATACTATGCCTTTTTCTAAAGGGAGCCTCGGGACGCTACAATTGATGCTTCAATTTTGATGAAGGTAAATGGTATTATGATGTCTTACACCGTAACTAAAGTACTTATAAAGGCACCCTAATAGCGGGATTATTGCCATTATGTGTGGTCAGGAGAATCCACGTTTTTTAACTACACCTTCGTATTTGTGTGGAAATTTTTAAGCCTAGGTTTTCATTAGCTTAAATGTGTCCGCATTCTACTCCTTTGGCAAATGTGTTTGTCCATCATTTCTAGCACCATCCTTAGGCTGGCTCATAAAAACAACTTGACTATGAACTTATTTATCCGGACACCTCATTTTTAATAGTCCCCAAAACCACTCACTTGCATGGTACGTAGCTCGCAGAAAATGCTATTTAGCCCTTTTTAACCCGATTGGTGCATCGTTTCCCTCACTACTTTAAACCTTTACACCACTGATAGATTCAAAGTGATACCTTTATATATAAGGTGTGCGAATGCTGACAAGGCATGAGATCGCAGCTAACTTTGCAAAACTTTGTGTAACACTTTGTTTGTTCGAGCTGCCAGTTTCGGTCACTTGGGTGGCTGCATGGTACTTGCCGGCTGGCCGGACTCCTGGCCGTGCCAGCAGCCCCCCAATCCCTCTATTCCCAGAATACTTATTTTGTCTAGGTACTATGCCTTCTTTTACCTTAGGGAAAGTCTCGGGACGTTGCACTTTGAGCTAAGTGGATTCAAGAAAAGTGACGACAGTGTGAAACATGGTTTACTCAAGACACAACAATGATTTTGGTGAGAAACTGTGGCATTAATAAGAAATGGTTCGACATGTAGTGAAATGCGTAGCATGAACAGTACAGTGTCAAAGACTTTTGTGGTTAGGTTTAGGTACCATTACAACCCAGAGAGGTAGTTTCTTATCAATTCGGCGCACTCGCAGATCACATTTATTGAAACAGTTTCGAGGAATCATGAAATATTACGAACCACAACAATTGAAATATGTAAGCGTCAAGATTTTCTAAAATTATGCTACCAAGTGAAATTTTACCTTGTGGATATTTTGGCATCCAGCCGAATATACACTTTGCATAAAATGCACCTGAACTTACCAATGGTATAATTAATAAGAACCTAATAACATACCTTGTGTAGCAGATGTGGAAAAAATGTTTGCTCAAAGTCCCAGACTTGTCTGGCTAAATTACGTCTTCAGTTACATTATATTTTTCAGCGCTGATAAATGAACACAATGCAATGCAATTGGTTGTGTGTTTCACCTTGGTTTTTTGTTTACTTCATGCTTTGACCATTGTACCTTCTCTAGGCAAACTGGCTTCTAAGCTCTGATAGTAGCTGCGAAACCTTCTATATGGTAATTACACGTACTGTGTATGAGTTCTTTTCTTTCTTGTATATTCAGGAAAGTCTAGGTGCACTACACTCATTGCAGTGACAAGCAAACCCGGCTCCAAAGGGCATCTATCTTGACTTCTACTGCTGATTGGTAAAGTGTGGCTGGGCGGAAAAATGAAGACGTGTACAGGAGGGCTGGTGATTACTTCATCTTTCGGTAACTCTTCAGGCTCGTTGTCCACAGAAAAGCTAATAGCGCCTAAACCTATACTATCCATAAATGTAAACCAAGTAAAAAAGATACCAATTATGAGAATTTACAATGCTTCTTCCAAAATGACAGTAGCTTATAAAGACCGGAGACAAAATCAAAATGGCACAGAAAATGCACACGAAATCCTACGCTGATGTTACTGCATTAAATCCCATCCTCGATCACAAAACTTTGCTTTCAGGAGCATGATCCCACGCCTAGCTAATAACATACATGATAATAGCACAATTTCTGCCTGCAATTTAGTTCCAGTACAGGATAAACTTTGGATCCGGTTGGATAGTCAGGGGAACTTAGAGACGTTTTAATCGAGTTTTTCTCCAGTTGCGCATAAATCCGATGAATGGTGCGGTCGATGCACGGGTTTTCACTCTACAGCAGCACAAACGGTTTGATGGCTAACGCGGGAGGTTGACGAAAAAAAAGCGCCAAGGACGGCGCCCAAAAGAGGAAAGTGTCTATGTAATACGTTTTTTAAATGTTCAAGGCTCAGTTTCGGCAAAGGACCCCTTTTTGGCACAGCTACCGTAACTTTGCTAAATGAGCTTGTTTCTGGACCGTTCCGGCTGAATACATGTATCCCGTCCAAGTATTAGTATAGCTTCCCTAGACTTCCTTGAAGTAGGAAGAAGGTATAAGGCTTAAGCAGAATTTAAATGTTTAGCAAACAGAAAGAGGTTGGTCACTACTGGCATGGCCCAGAGGCCACTCCACTAGGCGAAGTCAATGCAGCCACCCAATTGAGCGCAATCGAAACCGGCAGTCAAACAAAGTATTATGAGTGCGACCTCTTTTGCCGCCAAGGCAACGTGGCAAAAGTAATTTAACGCAAATAAGTGTGCACTTTATTTGGCGAATGTTTCCAAAAAGGGCTCCTTCAAATAGTTGGCAAAAGATCTTACTTCAGCTTAATTTTAATGTAAGAGTATGATTCGCCACGATCCGAGCTTTGGCAAATGTATTTTTGCCTATGTACAGTAAACCATAATAAATGAATATTCGGTTTTTTCTAAAACATGTACCTATTATTGTGGTGATTTTTTAAACAACAACCTTGGTAACTTATAACAACGTTGTTCTCTCTTACCACTGACCCGAACGTCCAAATTCTCTCTCCCTCGAATGGGATGAAAAGTAAAGACAGGGCAAACGACCATGGTTCGGGCATTTTCGAAAGCCTTTCATGCATAATAAAAGGTGGGCAATTATGTTTTTCCCTATTACTAAAAATTTAGTTTGCTATGAGTTTCTGGAGGGAAGCGCGTTCAAGATGTTATTTTTTATTGTGCCTGGTGTGTACATATTGTGCAATCACACCGTTATGCGCTCTTATCAAAGAGCTCTAACTGTTTTTGCATTTTAAATTATCATGCCGATTCTTAGCAGCACTTGGGGAGGTTCTATAATGCTGGTAAATAATCCGCGCGCTATATCCTTCATTGTTCTAAGAACTCCAATTTTCTTTATTTATTTGGTTTTGTGTGTTTTTTGTCGTTACATTTGCTATGGTGGCTTGTTTCCCGTGACTAAGCTAATAGAATAGCTAGTGAGTGGCAAAGTAAAACATATTTTGTGATACTTACTATGATTTTTAACTAATGACATATTTTGGGTTTTAACCTTGCAGACCGATTTTACTTTGCAATCAGCAACGGAGTTCTGCCTTCTTCCTTCAATCTTCACGTTTTTTCCATCGATGATGTGCTTGTCTACGAAAAGTTGGTCCATTGATTTTATTTTTAATCTATTCTACCTCTTAAGATTTTACGACGACTTTGGGCCTTTTAATCTTGCTCAAGTCTATAAATACTGCCGGAAGGTGAATAAGAAATTAAAGGCTTCCGCTCTGTCCAACAATAGGATTGTTCATTGTACCTCCACAGAAATCACAAAACGCACCAATGCTGCCTTTCTTGTCGGATGCTACCAAATCATTTATCTTAATCGCTCGGCTGGTGAGGCCTATAAACACCTTCTGTTGGACAGGTATCGGACGTTTGCTCCCTATCGGTAGGTTATCTTATGCAGTGCTAAATTGTAAAAGTTACACCATCAGTTTAGCGAGTGAATAAGCCTTAATAGTTGCTTTAATTAGGTATTTATCTTTTGTCTTCACACGCTTGGAGGTTTTTTATTGCTCATAAATTGGTCCCAAATTCTCTCTTAATAAAGACCAGAAAAGTGATGCTTTGTAAATTAGTTCATTATCTGTTGAGCTGGGACTTCGAGAGGAATGACGTGAATTTCAGTGATCACTTGTTAGGGCAGTAAAGGTTGCCTAAGAAGACCTTGATAGAAGGGAATGACTTTGCCAAATTCGTGACACTGGCGTAGAACAGCGTCAAGTTGGATTTGTGAGATACGTAATTCCCCATGTAATCACATCAGATATACCTTTGGCACAACAGTGCTTTGGATGATTATTAAGCTAATACAATTATTTGGTTTATTGGTTGACTGCGAGTTGGATCTTGCTACACAGTCATGGTTGTCTTTTCTTTTGCATACGTTTGGTCCTCTTTGTTATGGGGCTAAAAATGACCTTGGAATGACATATTTTAGCGATGAGGATCTTTCATGGTAAGTCTGTGAAAGATAATAGGAAGTCATATTAACTCACGACAAAACGCAACGTCCACCACTCGCTCTGTTTTTTGCGCTTATAGACGACTCACTAGCCATGCACACAATGAGTCAAAATTAAGCATATGATACATCATGGAGGAATGACAACTTAAGCTCGTTGTGAACTGAATTAGCCCACCTGTTAGCCTCCTATGAAACGCGTTTTTCATTGTGACCTTCCCAGTGCGGGTCGGTGTTCTTGACCAGTTTCACTAAACGCCATTGGCCTTTTGTAAACGAGTCAAAGATTCAATTATTTTCTGCGGCTCACAAATGATTCTCAACTTAGGCGCACAAATACACCAATTCAATCCGTAATTTATTCACTCGTCGCTATGACTCGTGCTTTCTGCATGTTTGTATGGGTGTGGAGGAAATACTACTAATTGGAATTGCTACTTGGGGAGCCCAGTTATGGGTTATTTAGTGTCACGGGGATATAAAATTTCTTCATTGACTGACCCGGCTGTTCTTCGAAACGTCCAGTCATCAGATATGATCTTCTTGCACTCATTGCTTAAAATTGAATGCTCCAAATTACCTTTGTGAGAGCAGTTGTAGGTTGCTTAAAAGGGAGCTACGTACTGAACAATATAGCACTTCCACGGATTGGGAAGTGGAAAACTTCTCCCACTTCTACTCTTCATAAGCGAAAAGAAGAGGTCTGACATAAACTTGCTACAGGCTAAAGTAGTATTTCTGCTACCCTACCAAATGTGGTGGGTCTAGCTGAACTCCGCGGCCCTAAAATTCCGACTACCCTGTATTCAAATGTGAACCACGAGGTTCCATTAAGATGCAAAGGGGCGTGATATTTCGAGCCTCGCTTTTTTACTTGAACATAACCAGTTTGAGGGAGAGGTCAAGAGAGATGTCTGACCCAGGTTTACTGTTGAAAAGTTGATCTGAAGTTCCAAATTTTAACGATGGAGCAATGTGATTTGGTATTGAATCTGTCCCTCCGGAAGATTCATTACTGTTGTTATGAGTTAAAGCAAGGAGAACATCTAAAGAGGTTGTAAAGAGGTAATACTGAACTCCATATGCGCGTAGGCATTTCTGTGGGTTAAAAATGCACAGCAGTTGCCGAATGCCTCATGTAAGTAATTAACCCAGAGGCATGCATGCTGCATGATTGTGTATATTTTATAGGAGACTAAATTTTATCAAGTCGTTGGTTATTTTTCCTTTAAAGTGAATAGTTCTTCTGCTGTCGTGTTCAACTGCTAATGATTTGCGGAGAAGAGTCATTTTGCCCCTTTTATCCTTCTCTCTTTGGACCACTCTCAGCCCTTAAAATTGGTGAATAAATGAAAATACCTACTATAAGCGCATAGTCATGAAAGTGGTCTGTGGTGTCTATTCCCTCCTTCACTATCATTTTAGTTTATAGGGCGGTTCCAGCATCACATAGTGTATCACCTTTCCTCTCAGGGAGTTGCCACTAGTCAGATTTGTCCTCTTCACTAACAGGATCACCAATATAAAAAAGCAGTTTGGATGTCAAAAACTGTACTTTTAGGAGGGAGTAAGAATGTAGCAGAATGCTTTATTCAAAGATAAGGTTAGACTAGGAAGTGAGATGCAGCTTATGCTTGTTTGCTACGCTATATGTAGCGATCTGTCCAGGAATTTCTCGCCATGCCTTTCCAACACACACCTCTAATTCTCTGTGTTCTAAATAAGTCTCTTTGCTTATTTTGCGATAATGAAACATGCGCACAGCGGTTGCATTGCCATGGAGGGACATCAAAGCAGATTGTGTGAATTTGATAACATTAACAGTTGTTGTAATGAGTAAGCTCCTCTCAAGGGGCCATAAATTTAACAATTGTACATTGTTTCATGATGGCAGAACCATTAAATAAAATTGCTGTATAATTTAGCATCGTCATTGCTTCTCGTAAATCCTAGCATTCTCATTTACATATTTCAATCCTGACCAACCCACTAAATAAATTATTTCCTCAATTAGTTTGGTAAAATATGTACTTGGATAACATGTTACAATTATTTTGGAAGATGCCACTTTTTTAAGAAATCTGAGCCACATCCACTTTATGTGCATTTTGAAGGGGTGTCTTGCCTTATTTCAAAAATTCCGGATCAAATCACGCACGAGTTAGGTGTACTGAATGATCTGTTCAGTTTCACTAAATCTCTAAGCATTCATCATTTAATTTTACTGAGCACAATTTTTTGGGAACAATTTGCTTTGTAAACGGGAACGTATAAGCAGATAAATGAAAGAGAAGCTCAAGTATTTATCAACGGCGTGATAAGTTAACGGGTTCAGGAAGGAATGGATTCACGTTGCATAAAAAATTCGTCCAAATCCGAAGATCATAATCCCGTCAAAGAAGCCTTCATGTTAGAAAGTTAGCCAATTTGGCAATTACTTTGTTAAGCAGAAGCAAGCACAATGATTACTGTGCAATGGCTACTAGTGAAATAAGCAACGTAGCGTGAACCCATGGCATTCAATGTGCTCTGTGAAATATGCATTGTTTGCATTTTAGAGACGCTAGTTCTGGACCCTCCTACTACGATCTCCATCTGTCAGACTGCCTTCGAGCCGTTCAAAAGGTCTGTTCACTTCTCGATAAAATCTAAACTTATACAAGTTAGCACAGAATGCCCTCTCGTACTTGAAATTAGCGTGGATACGGGCCATGAAATTACCCATCCGTATTAATGTGCCAGATGGGTTTGTTTGCTTTTCTAGCTGGGAAGACCACTTCAAAAGAAATGCTTTATTTGCAAATTTTCTTCCACCTTCATTCAAGACTGAGTATTAAAACCTAGAAAAAAATTAGCCTAATCTATGCGGAAGGTTAACATTCAGTTTCATTTTGCCTAACTGAAAACTTGCTTCTTCGATTCCCAAAAAGCTTTTAATTCGCATGCAACTTACTGCTTATTGGCCCACTTAAAGAAGAGTGAAGGATTAACTTGTAAATCCGAAGCTGTAGCTCAGCACAAACAAGGTAGATCCGTTTTCATAGACCTTTTTAGTACCAAAATTTAGCATAGCCCTCTTACTACGAAACAAACTAAACGCTTCTCCCAAGTTTGCAAGTATCTTTTGTAAATTACTGGTCAGTTGTGTTGACATTCCTTTTGAATGACAAATAAATGGCTTAGTTGAATCACATTGGCTATCTTCAATTAGTAAAAGCAAACCCTATTTAATAGCCTTCATTTCTTTCGTTAATAGGCATCTGATCGCTAACGAGTTTAATGAAAATGGCGATTAGATTGGTTAAGCCATATCCAACAATCGTTGAAGCGTTTTAGTGGAAAGTGTTTCTCTCCTCCCTCTCTTTTTAAGGTGTTAGTTTCACTGATAGATTGGAGCATTTTCTTGCAATAAAGACCTCAGAATGCAAGTTATTTTGGCAAATTTAGCGTTTAAACCAGTTACTTTCAATGTTAAATTGGATTTTTCGAGCGCATACATTATCACATCGATAGGTAGTTTTTCAAGAGACTCTTCACATTCATCAGTAAAATTTAAGCCTTACTTCTAGACATATAAAAGGCGTTTTTAATCAGAACTTGGTACTTAAATACAAGTCCTTTATTGGCAACAAACGAGTTAAGAAGAGTGATAGGCTTTGTACTCTACCTCGCGAATCAAAGGGAAGACTTAAGAATGAGGATTGATTGAGGAGTGAAATTAGTTACGCACCGCGTTTCATCACAAAATCTTTTTCCAAAATATAACGATCCTTTCCAACAAGCGCAGAAATTTTAAGCACTGCAGGTCTTGGGGCAAACTCGTAAGACGTAATAAGGCATTCGGCCTGAGGAATAAAAAGCCATGACCCAAAGGTGGTGACTGTATTGCAAAGAGTGAAAAATTTGCGTTCTACTGCATCGTCATAAACACGTTTCCTGGTCACGCTTCTACTTGGACTGCCATCAACCATTAATGGTGGATTGATGAATTGTGGATGGTAGTGATGTGGTTAACATTGTTGTATATCACGTCATCTACGTGGCGAACTGCATAGAATCGTGATATGCTCAGGACGATTTTTTGCATCAAGCTTATTCTGTGTTTCAATCGCTTTTTTGTAGAAAGGGAGGAGAGGGAGGAGGTTAAGTGCGATATCTTCAGAGCACAACATAAATATCTGATTTGATAGGAAAATGTCCGTTATTTGAATATTAATTTAAACGGAATTTGTTTTTGTATCAAAAACCAGATATTGAAAAAGAGTATTGCCCAGTCAACATTTAGTTCACTTCAATACCTTTTACCTTTTATGAGCCATAGAACGCGGCAACTCATACGGTGTTTAACGTAGGAAAATGGAATGCGGTAGACCTTTTCGAAGGCAAACCTTAACAGCTAGGGGAAGTAAGGCATGAAGGTATTTACTAATACCGAATTTCACATTCTGTGCTTTATCGGCTCCCCGGATTCCCATTCTCATTTGATATCAGTGACGTTTGGTTTTTTTTCCTCAACCACATACATTCCCACTGAAAGCGACTTTTGTACGTCAACGGAATGAAATGATTTTGAAGGAAAATCTCACTTCGCTTGTTCACTTCTATCTCTCTCCCTGGATTTGACTTTCTAAATTTTGAGGACTTTAATCGTGAAAATCAGCTTTTTTCCAGCATTTTCTTAAGTAACTTAATATTCCTTTAAATACAAAGTAATTGGTTTTTTCTGCCGTTTGCTTTTTTAAACCTTTTCAAACTTTTTAATGGATGTGACTTTTGAAACCTGTGACCTTGCATTCATGTCTACACGCCAAACATTAGTCAAGACAATACCGTCCAACTTTGCTAGTCTTTTTTATATTTATCGGATTAAATGGCATTTTAGTTGTCTACTGTTCACAGAGAGACGCGCATTCAATTGCACCGAAACACAAAATTTAGGCTTTGCAGTTGCATACCTATGCCCTTATTCAACAATTTAATACAGAAACCGAGGGGAAAGTCGAACATTATTAATAAAACCATTTATTTTTTTATGCCACAACATGATAAATTTAACTGCTGCTGTCTACTTACAGCTGTACAATTTCTCTTCGCGATGTAATTTAAAGGAAACAGACCATGCTCATAAGCTTATTTGTTTGCTTAAGGTACCCCTAAATTTTCGAATTCTTCCACACTTCTATTCAAATTTTACTTTAAGTGATGGAAAATGAATTATTTAAAGTGACATTTCAGTAAACGAAATAGTCGTTTACTGTCAGCTCTCAGCCTCCTTGCCTAGGTTATACACTGCCTCCATTGTTTTCCCCCTCCTGAGGTTTATCTCCAGACGAACTAGATTTGTAGTAGACTAATTTCACAACTATTTCATCGACAAATAATCCGTCGCCTAAAGTTTCCAAGTAATCACTGATTAGAGAAGAACAGTTGAGTACTTGACTTTTTTTCGGTTTCATAAAAAAAAGGATTTACCGCATGATATTCAGATCACCATGCTATGCACTTTATTATTTAAAGAGAAGGAGATTCCCCCTAATGAACAGGAAACCACAGAAATAAGTATCACACTTAAACGAGGTTCCTTAGACATGTTTGAATGTACCAAATACCACTTTGTACCGCCATATAAGGATGAATTATTTGTTAAGAAGGGGAGTAATGGCGCAACTTTATCAGTGAAAACAATCCATTATGTGAATTTTCCCATTGTTCTCGTGAATCACAGGCCCGTGGGAAGTCCTACTGCCATTCAAGGCCATGGGTGAAGCCAAGCCTACGTCCTCTGCGGGCTAGTGGCAAAAATTTCGGTTGTTCATTCATTCACGTGTTACACCTACCAGTTTTCCTCCGGCTTTAAGAAGTCGAAATTTAGTTTTAGCTTCTTGTAGGTCGGAGGAAATTCCCACTTAAATAATATCCTGTCACTTGTTTATTTGTGCGAGCAAAACTGGCACAAAACCTATCAACTCATTTTTATAGAGTAACATCATCAGAACAATGAGTTAATTTGCCTCCAAGTTGGCCTTGTTCTTTAATAATCTTTTCTTGGTTAAATGTATTCAAATCTGGCACCGACTGGGAATGGATCAGCTTTCATGCACAAATTGCCGTAGTTCTATAAACGTAAAAGGCACTGTTAGATAATACACGAACAGTAGCAGCCACCATGACGATCATATTCATGACATGCTTCTACATTTTTGTGTTGTAGAAATAGCTTTGATGTAAGACAGCTTGAAGCTGTCTTATAGGAAGCCAGTGCCCATAAAGATACCAATAAGGGAGACTTTCCAAAGTGGGGGACATTTAGCTCCCCAAATGTTTGTAGTGAATTTTATAGCCGTTATATTTGAATAGAACGTCTAATCTAATTAATTAGAATCCAAAATACTTGAAAGTACACCACTTCGTAGGAATCCTAAAAATGTGAAGAATCTGAATTGCATTGACACAGATGTAAAGGTTTTGTTTTCAATTAATTACTTGCAATTATCAAAGAGATGGGTCCGGTATGTATTTGGCTTAGAACTGCTATGCCTACATTTTCAGTAGCAGGCATTAACTAGATCGAGTCCTCTCCGAGGACTGAGGCCATTGGTACCAAAACGGTGATAGGATATGTGGTCATTGAAGGGCCTCTGTGGTTAGAAAGGTATTGCAGTCATGGCTGCTGTTAAGCTCCAGAACAAATCTTCTGACCTTTGAGTCTAAAGAATTTAAAGCAGCAATCCTCGAGATTGTCACTGTTATTACAGCCCTCGGTTACTCTAGCCAAAATCGCACAAAGAAGTCAGGTCTTACCGAACTAAGTACTTTTAGTGCTTAGTTTTACGGTGTTGCATCATTTATGCGTCTTAGCGATATGAACCTCATTGCTTAACCCAACTCCGATTAATGGTACTGTTTGATCATCGCCACAGAGGAAATGCTTTCGATGCAGAACAGAAATTTAATTAGTTTTTACAAACTTGATTGCACTGATATCCAGGAAGAAGAGAATGTGCATCAGATTTCCTGGATCTAAATTTGATTTAAAAAGTGGATGCATTTTAAGACTTAACCTCTTGTACTTTGTAAAGGCTTTGTCCTTGCACAGTCGATCTGACTTGAATGGCACCTAAATTAACCGTTCTCACTTCAGGCCGTTCGCTTTGGCTTCCTAGATTTTGATAATTTCGATCTGGAAGACTACGAATACAATGAGGTAGGCGCTTAACAACCTCATCATATCCAGCCGACAAATTTACTCACTCACAGCAGCATTATTATTCCTCTACAGAAGGTGGAAAATGGTGATCTTAGCTGGATTGTACCGAACAAATTCATCGCATTCTCTGGGCCTCATACACGGACAATGATTGATAATGGTAGGGCCTTTTATGAATAATGCGAAGAGTGTGATTTGTCTTACACCCCATTTCACTTTCTAAAGAAAACTGCTACCAATTTGGCCTGTTTGAGCCACACGTAGGAGGTCCCAAGCGTGTTGTTTGTCAGAGGACTCCTCTTCTTCAATTGGTCCTCAACTGTAGTTAATTATTATCCAGTTTTGATCAATTTTGTTCACCAATTTTTAACAAGTGTGTGAATTTCCGAATTTCTTAACTACTTACCATTGTATCAAAAAGCTCATCTACAAAGCCCTCCTTAATTCACGCCTAAATGACTGAAAATCTGACTGGTGAAATTGAACAAGCCACTCATCCCCTAATCGGTGTCTTCTCCCAAAAGTTATCTATGAAGAGCCCTTTTAAAGCCGTATGTAACCAGATTTGGCAGAATTAAGTAAACGTGCTTCCTCTCATTCAGTTTACTCATGTGATCTGATTTTCAGGCTATCCTATGCACGCACCGGAGTTTTACCTACCGTACTTTCGAAAGAACAATGTTACCAACGTGATTCGACTGAATCAGAAGATGTACGAATCACATCGTTTCACTCGAGCTGGCATCGCGCATCACGAACTCTTCTTTCCTGACGGTACTGTACCTACCAAGGCCATCACCCTACAGTTTCTTGACATATGTGAAACTGCACCGGGAGCAATCGCTGTTCATTGCAAAGGTAATGTCATCTGTGCATTGTGCAGGGCATTCCAGTGTCTGGAGTGCGCAATTCGACAGTTAGTAATTCACAAAACTTTCTTTCATTTCTAAGAAGTGAATCTTATACTTTATACCGCAGTGGTCAGGATTGGTTTAACTTAAAAGCATTACAGGTTCTTGTGACAATGTTAATGATCTACTAGTGAAAATGCACCTCCCTTTGTCCCAAAATGCAATGTTTATTCAGACAGAGGAAAGTATGTTTACTAAAGGATGGAATTATCGAAACCAAGGCATTTTCAGACCATGTATAATTAGCATTCCTTTAGGATTAAACGGAATCTGGTCGGCACTCTTTCTTGATTGCAATGACTGAACGAAGGATTCTGCAAACTACATCTAATCTCAAAAAACTCTAATTTTATTCCGGCAGCTGACTGTCTTAGTAGTGGGGAAAAACCATCACCGCAGGAGAGCTTCATCCCTTTTTGCGGATTCTCGCTACACGTTAAAACAATTCTTTGGACGAAACTTCAAAAGCGACGTTAATTGGAGTCTCGTATTTGTTTGCTCCGGTGTTACTTGTAGCATGCTACTTTCTAGCCGCTGAGTCTACCATTTTGTAAAAGGAGATGAAAGTGGTTGTGGTTACTCACTGAAATGTAACGGATGATGAAACAGCTTTTTAGAAATAGGTGAATCAATCTTCACTTCTGATTAATTTAAAGCGTCAACGTTCACTTGAGGTTTTTTTCTTTAAAACAGTTGAATTAGACGACAGACAATGGCTTCCTTTCAAGCAAGCCTGATGGTTAAAAAAGCTAAGCACAACTTTGAACCTGAATTCTAAGCAAACTTTATCAAATATTTAATACTAAACGAAGAAATCTGTGCCGTATAGCATTTCCCATGGGAAAGAAAGCGTGGAGCACTGAGCACAATAGAAGCTCCTAGAACCCACCTTAATAGGCAGAAACTTCTTAGAATTACTTTCTATGATGCCAAAGCTTTGCGGGCTACACCTTATATTTTCCAAAACCATTTGCATTAATGTAACGTTCTCGGGGTCTAAGAACTGGGAAATTGGAAGTCATGATTTCGTTCAGGCTACTTATATGCGTTCACTACGAGGCTTGGTGGTATCCATATTAAATGCGTGCATGACACAGGATTCTACAAATACCTTCACTACGTTGGCGGTGCAAGAGAGCTGGAAGGTTTTAGACATGGAACGTAGGTTATAACTTCCAACTACATAAAGATTGTCAGGTAAAAGGAGAGGAATTCATAGAAGTTATGTGCATTGGTGTATTTAAATTATGCTACTCCACAAGACTACTAAATGCAGACTTTAAGAAAACTCAAAATTAAGTCTTTTTTGTGTCACAGAGCACCTTATTTAAACAGAACTTATGTCGCACAGCTGATGATATCCACCGTACCTAAAAAGTCTTATTTGGAAGGGGTTTCCTAAAAAGATGACAGGCTTTACTTGTAGTCACTTTAAACAACTGATGAGGCGAGGGAACTACCCAAGATGAAGTGTGACTCCTTGTTTGTGCATGAAACATGCAGAGGAAGTCACTTGTGATTCTGCTTTTCTAAAAAAAGAACTTGAAGTCAGACTGTCACAGACATAAATTACTACCCACCTTCCACCAGCTGTACTTTAAAACGTTCGCTTCATGTGTATTTCGTTACGAGTGTGAGGTAAAGGTTAAATGGTAGGATCTAAGGTCAGTTTTAAATCAGTGAACTTTTCTGACACATTCACGATTGAATTTATGTCACTATTCACGGTTTCGTCCACATCTAACCTGTTTAGCTCCCCTAACTATGCCTCACTTGTAGTCTTTAGAATTACAAGGTGCATGACATCTTCAAGAGTTCTCATTTTGTGTGATCATTTCATTGGGATGGCATTGTTGAGCTTACAAGCGAACTGCTGAGAGATAATTTTCTAGTGAGACTTCAAAGGAGGAGCGGTCCGATGGAATAAGCAGCTTGCTCCATTAATGAGTCACTTGTTTATCTAAGTGTAAATGATGACGTGATAGATGCTTTGACTGTTAGAAATAGAGCATCTTTTAGATAGGATAATTTAATCAAATTAAAGGCAAATGGGATTGGATCCAAAGTAAACTTTGAAGAGATTGTAACAACACTGTTATTTAGGAAATGGATAAAAAAAAGCATGCAAGAAAAAAATAAGGTAGAATCTTCACTAAAAGTGCATTTCAACCGCGAATGTTGTTTTGAAGTTTGTGGTAATTACACACGCTCTCGTCCGCTTATTTTTCTACTTCGTCGAGGAGCTTAGAAAACAACAACTGTTGGATAATACTTTACGCATGTTCACCATTTACTGACGGCTTGAATGGATATGCCCGCAAAACGTCGATCATTCCTACGTAACTAATTCCATCGGATGTTTGTTAGCTTAATGCCTACCTTGAGGCGCCAAAAATTAGCTGCCTTGTGTGGAATGCTAATGGTTAATCCCATTTTATGTCTCGAAAAGATGGACTACGCGGGAATACTGTGAACAGCAAGTTACTAAGTTGAGGTTGAACGGTAAACTCTTCTGTTAAAGAAGCCGAGGCCCAAAAAAAGTACTTGCAACCCCTGATCGAATGTCCAACCATGCATAAATGTTTGTAGCAAATGCTTCCAAAAAAGTCTTCGGCCTTGAACACCTATTATGCAACAAATGGAAGGGTAATGGTCCCCATCAGGCCAATTCTGTTAGTTTAGTTTCTAATTTGTGCTAATATTTTTACCACAACTTCACTGTTTCACCGGAACAATGCCAATAGAGAAGTGAAACGATAATGGGAATTTTTAAAGGGAATTATTTTGTTCCACTACTTAAAATTTGCAGACATTAATCAGAAGTGAGACCACTAAATAAACTATAGAAATTGAACATGCTCTGTGTTATATGGAGTGATTTCAAGGCTTCTTTACATCTTTAAAAGCCATAACGTTGTAATTGAATTTGAAATAGAGACCGTTACAGGCGGAGAAGTGGAAATAAAATATGGCGTTAAAAGCATTACTTTGCTCTACACGATAGAATTACCGCTCGCGTGGTTGCTTTGGGTGGTATTGGAGATGTAGAAGGTTATGAGCGTCTAAATAATAAGCAAAACCTTGGTAATCGAGGAAATTAAAAAGTGTCAATTGGAGTGTAGCAGGTATTGAAGGGTGTATTAAAGGGCTCTAGAAAGTTTGTGGATTGCCTCACGCTCTAAATCACCGCTTCTATGAGGTTAGTCAACAAGTTGCTGCTGTTTTTTGATGATAAGGCTACTTTTGGTATTTAATACCGTTTAATTCTTTGGCTTTCAATGCGTAAATCTTTCTCAACCAGCCCCTGTGTTGTTGGAAACACGGTAGTGTAATTCTTTTTTTGCAAACAGTCCTTGTGCTGGGGCTAAATAAAACCTTCTTAAAGAACATCAAATTTACTTCAGTGGACTCAATCTTCTACCAAATTTTATCAATACGGCTTTAAGAACCTCATGCATCCACTGGCTGTGGATTAGTAGGCCGGCGTCTCCTTTTTTCCGATCACGTTTGCCTTACACAAGCCATAGCTTCGAATTTATTAGTGAAATAGGGGAAGACTTTCTGGGAATCTCGGATGAGTTTAAGGGATGCCCATTCTTAAACTTATTTTAGGATTCTTCGCAAGCACTTTGATTTGATTTTTGCTATCATTGCAAAAATGATGGAATAACGTTAACGATTCTTTTTGAACCAATAAATGTGCTTGGATGGAGACAATGCCACTCGACTGTTTTTGATGTGATAACTAAAACAACTTCAAAATTTTAAAAATCCATCACCTTTTAAGCGTCCAAAATAGCCTAATCCCTTAGTTCATTATTGCCATCACCTAACAATGCAGGCAATGAAATTTTGTTCGCATTAAAAAAACGTTTTGGAAAATTTGAATGAAGAGAATGGAAGAGGTGACACTTCATTTAAGGAACAAAATTTCTAACCATTTCTCATTTCGGTGATTTCTAATCTACGTGGATAAGTGTTGAGAAGCATAAGGTTGACAGTTCTTTTATTTTTAGAGTTAATGGATAATGCTCAGCTCGGAAGTTGAGCAATGTGCTATAACGCAAATCAGCACAGAATATCCACAAAAAAGAGTGAAGTATTTGTGCTGGTTTTTAATTCAGTAATTTGGGTGTAATTACAGGATCAGTTGCAATTATTTTCCGCTCGTTACTTCAGCTGGTCTCGGTCGAACGGGGACATTGATAGGTTGCTACCTGATGAAGCATTATTATTTCACGGCACCTGAGGCAATAGCATGGATCCGTATTTGCCGGCCAGGTTCAATAATTGGTCAACAGCAAAATTGGCTGGAGGAGCAACAGGCTTGGTGTTGGGAGGAGGGCCGACGTGAGCGCCGAGAGAAATCCCCCTCACCATTGCCATCACGTCGCAGGAAGGACTTAATCGACGCAGACGTAGCTGCAAATCATCTCTCTCGACCCATCGGCAAAGTAATTTATATCAATACAGATCCGTTAAAGCTACCGACGCAGCTGCGAGATGACCCAGTGTTGAGGTGAGCCACCAAAACCCTATTTAAAAGGAATCAATGCGAGTATCCTGCGATCTCTTCTATTAGCACCAGCAGACATTTTGCTTCGGTTAATGTGTTTCCTACCAGCGTCAGGATTAGGTGAAGATCAGGAATGCATATTTGAGCCTAGTTTTGACACAAAAATGACACAGCAAACTAACAGTAAGTGTCTATGGTTAAAAATGAGAAAAAATCTTGGGCGTACTACGTGATTTACCTCCGAGGCTCTGTTAACAAAGGTGTGAAAGAAAAGACCAATGCAAAATTTGAATAGCAGACGAAAGCAGCACTAATTTAGCTTCATTTTAGCTAACTATCTTCCAATTTTTACAAAAGGGACGCTTTTTAAACAGAACGGCTGTCTTTTTAGCAGAGTAATCGAGTCCATTGCTAGGCGACATACAAAATCTATTTAAAGGAAAAATATGGCCGTTTTCCGAAGTGTGGAGATTTTTTTCACTGAATAGGCTTCCTTTTTTGGTTCCTGTTTTGCTATCGCAAAGTTGACGTGTCTGATAAATTTTATAACTACATTGCTTATGATAAAGAAGAATCAGATGTTTCGTCAGTTCTGACATTTCACTTCCCTGATTGAATCAAGTTTCTCTTCCCATCCTTTATGAGCATTCCTATCTATACTATCAAATTTAGGCTAAGTGGGTGGGAAAAATGAGGTAAAACGCCCTTTGGGAACTTTTTTTTAAAAAAATCTTGCCCCATGAGAATTCGTCCCTTAAGTTCACTATATCAGCTCCATGTTGCAAGAAGCTTACTACCTCGTAATAATTCCTTGTGCCGCAATGTTTAGTGTTGACAGGGATTAATGCTATTTATGGTAATCAGCATTGATGGATCCAAAACGAATCAGTAAAAGAACGAACGAAGAGATGGTTATAAGGCTGCAATGCGATTTAGTCAAGTATATTGGTTACTCCTTTTTTAGCAGGACTGCAGTCCAGAAGAATATTTAATCAGGGCGGTGAATTAAATCTATGGTGTCTATGGCATCCCCATCCCATATGCACGAAACATACTGCCTTGCCTTTTGTCTGCTCTAGCAATTTGGAGAGAAGATGGAAGCCAGTTATTTTTACCTACCTACCAAAGTATCAACAATGGCTTCCGAAATGGCATTATTTTCCTGAGACCAAATCCCTTTGTTACCTTTTTTGCTACGATATTTCATTGGCACACGAAAGGACTTAGTTCTGGTGGCATTACGCAGAGCTGGTTTAGAAGCTCACTAATTCGAAAGAACGTTTAAAGTAGAAATGCCGAGGATCAAAAGCAAAGCCGTGGTTCACATTAAGCATTTAAGCAAATACACCTTTAAAACACATCCATTCTTTTTGCTGCATCAAACTCCTTTTTCACCTTTTGCACCAGTAAATTTATTGCTCATGTGAAGTTAAACACATCTTTTTGATTCGCCTAATCTATAGGTTAACCAAAATATCCTCTGAAAGTCCTTTTTCCATCAGCGAAGCATATTTTTAGCGGGAGTGAATCCATGAGAAAATATCGGTTTTGCCTCCTGTTTAATTATTACGACATCGTGTGACTTGGCGATCGCATGACCTTAAATTTTGTCATTGAACCGATTGGAAAGGACCCGAAATTTTCATCTTCGAAACTAACGAGGCTATGCATAATGTGTAGCATTCCCAACAAAGACACAAGATCTTTCTGTCACAGGTTTTATTTGGGATAATATCCATGCGTCCCCACTAGGAAATATTTTTCGCATACTTATTCTAAAACGACTTTGCTTGAAGCTCAAATCTTTTCTCCCCCACCAAAGAGGACAAAAATAGGATGATAGGAACTAAGTTAAATACCTAACAAAAGTAACTAAAATAACAGATGGTTGATGATGAAGTCGTCATTAATTTGAGAGAACACTAATGATTACTGGATAAAAATCCGGTTATGATAGGCAGTAATTTATGGTATCATTGACATAACGACAAAAAACGATGTGAAATAAAAGTGTTTAAGTAACTGACTGACATTGTGGCTGAGGGCCTTCAATTTTTGTCCTAGCCAAAGTGTTGCCATGACTTAAATATTTTAGAGTGTGCCATCTTTCCCATCCAATGACTTCGCATCCAACGAGTTATATTTTAGAATGTTGCTGCTCGATTTTCAGACTTTTTGTGGGTTTTTTTCTTAAAATCACATCAGCAGTTCTCTGGCTCATTACATTTCTACACAACCTAAAAGTATTGGTGTGCTGTCAACAAATATTAAGAATAAAATTTATCTGGACATTGTGACATTGACTTATCATGATTTACTACTTAGTCACCTTTTTAGATTGGACTACTGTTCTGTAACATTAACTTTCTGTCAACCATATTAGCTAGAAGTGTTTTGTATAGATTTTTAGAATGTTGGTAGATCTTTAAAATATACTTGTTCTGAATGCTCCGAAATCCGATCTACACTATGACGGTCTGACAATAATGGTCAAAATGGGTAGCAATTAAGCTGTTTTTAATGGCTGCAACAAATTTTGCATTATCAAATTTGGCTACGTTATCTAAGAACCGGTTTTGCATGGAAATAATGCAATACGTGAGCTGGATTTCGGGGACGTTTCATGGATAGAACTGGTCAACCCCTAAACAATCTTAGAGGAAGGACAGGAGGCATGAGGAGGTCTTAGAATCGCTTGAAGTGGATGTTTGTCTGCATATTATTGGGCATGACATCATCTGTTCTATTTGATGACAATGCCTCCAGGTCTTGCAACTTAGCATCATTGAATATCCACCTTTTAAACAAGCAGAATCAATTTGCTTTGCCTCTACGATTCATCCACTTGATTTAGCCATGGCACATGACTAGTAATGCTCGGCACTTCAATCTTGAGTCATTGTGTCAATAGTAACATGTAATCCCTCATGAGCAAACATGAAGGATCCTTCTAAATGCAATGTATCCATCTTTGATTGATTCATTACCGACATGAAGCATGTGTAAACCGGCTATGGGTAGTGCATTACGTCACCTAACTCCCTTCAAAAGGCATGCTAGAAACCTTGCAGTTTTTAGAACCAAGTCTAAAAGGCATGAAATTTGCAAACTTGAATTAATTTAAACTCGGATAAGCTTATATGATTCAGGGATTTTAGATAAAAGAGATAATAGAAAGCAGAATAGAGGGAGTACTTTATCGAGAAATCAGTAAACTTCTATGATTGCATTTTACAGGTTCCTATCAACAACTACTGCACGAACTCTTTCTCCGCCTTTTTTTTCGGCCGCAGTACCTGTAATTGTGCGCCTGACACCGTAGCGCTCATTAATTTTTCCTAAAAATAAGATAAGAGGACCAAATACTCGAATGTTAGGGCGGTGGAAAACATGCTGATAGGTATGCAACCATGCGTGTCAGAGGCACTTCAGAACACCGGCTCTTAGCGTAATAACCTATTTACCGTTCGTTTCACACAAACCTGCTTTTTGTTAGGTACGTGGATAAGTGAAAAAAACAATTGATCTATAAATGATTCCTGCGTCCAGGAATGTAAAAACTAAATGCGTCGAGGTCATAGTGCTACAACTTGGTCCAGTCAACTCTCAAACTATCATGCATCTTCATCCCCACTTCATAATTTTTTGCCTATCTTTTTCGGGGCCAAAAGTCACTCCTAACCGATTTTTTGTTAGACTTGCTGGGTTAGACAATGATGGTGATACCTCACAGACACCTCTTTCTACAACTTCTTCAACGAATGACCAAGTGGAGGTTCTGATCAGCTCTCGACCCAGGGTCTATCATCACAAAGTTCAGATTGCCGGTCGTTCTCAATCACCTCCTGCTTACGGAACTGGTGGTGAGGAGTCGAATGAGAGCAATGAACCGCGTTATTCGCCAGGACCTTCCAGGGAGGTTAATGGTGCGCAAATGGGTCTTGGCATGGCATCTAGTCGTTGTAAGTTCTTAATTTTCTCTTTCAAGGAAAGCTAATTTGTTCGGAGAGGGAGTGCAACATTAGGTCGTGTGACAGATTCTGAGTCACGTAAACAACTGTCCACATGGAGGGCTCAGATTTTATAAATAATTGGAGATTTTAGTTAACTTTTTAGGTCTGGTGCCATTTCTGTAAAAAATAAGTTTAAATGTGCAAACAGGGTAAATGAAGTGAAATTTGTGAAGGTCTTGGAGATGGTAATGAGGCATTTTATTTGTACACTTAATGGATTAATGTATATTGGAACGGTAATACAAAATTTACCCTTAAAAATCGAAAATATCTGCGTTGAACATTTTTTTTACTTACTGAGTGAAAGTCGTAGAAATGTTGTCTCGTTTTCTGGAGCAGTTACAAATTCTCAAGTTTCGAATTGTACAGTAACATATTGTGAGCGAACCGTTCCGTAGTTTTGGAAGAAACATCTTTACGAAAATGTAAAAACCTTTCTAGAAAGTTGTCATCCGTTGTTTGGAAGTAAGCTTACTGTTAATGGCTTTCTTTCAGACAAAAAGTATGCAATACCATCACATCTTGGCTCATTGAAATATCAATTAATTTTGCATTTCAAATTTTGGCTCTCACCCTAAGCTCAAATTTTTCTGTGACCCTTTGGCGTCCAATTACACTTGGCATACTGTCAATCCTCATTGAATAGTAAAATAGCTGTTCTTCAGGTACACAGTTGATTGTGTACATTACACTCGCATTAAAGGAAAAGGGTTGTTATCCGCTTTTTATGTGCGTGGACTAAAAGGGAAGAATTACATTTCTGTTTGGGTTATCAGAGCCGACTATGGCTTGATACTACAACTTGTCGTCCATATCATTTCAGTCCTAAACGGAAGATTAAAATAATGAAGAACTCTTGCGCAATCAGTATTTCGAAACCTATTACCGACAAATGGTCTTCTCTCACTAAAAGTTTGAATAGATGCTAGAAATATGCAGTCTAGCATGGAATGTTAAGAGAAAATCGGTAATTCCTCCTTCTTTCTTTTTATTTTTGAAATTTTGTCGACATTTCTGATAAACTAGCCGCATCCCAGCGTGTTCACACTACTTATAGCGGAAAATGTTAAAAAGATTTTAGGCACTTTGGCATTAAACTTTTTGGTGTGCGATTGAAACTGCACGGCCGTAGCTAACTTAGCTGTCATAAATACAAACTGGTTCTTGTTTTCGTTACGACAAGTAAACTAGTTAGGTTATTTGACAAAGTGATTACTGTAAGGAACAGCCTTAGGGCGCTCCCCTTTGCATACCAATTCATGCGGATTGCACTATATAAGGGTGCTGTTAAAGCTAGATCAAATTTTTACGGATAATTAAGGTAGAGCACTAGTGTTTCTGCGAATTCACCACAGGATTTCGTTTTAATCAACTGAGGAATTGCATAATTTAGCTTGTATCGGCCTTCCAGCAGCTTTCTTCAGTTCAAAGCATAAATACACTTTTTGGATGTTGCTACACCTAAAGATAAAATTCATGAACTACGCCCACATTGATATGCAACTATTATTGTTGCTGGTTCCCATTAAATCTAACATTTTTCCTAGCATGGCAATTAGAGTCCCTGTTATTTTGAGGGCTGCAGACACTCCTTTTAATCGTTAATTGTTTTTGCTTTGTAAATACTTTGAAGTGGTACAGCAAAGTTGCACGTTTGCTTACATCTCGCGTCAAATGGTGGCGTTTTTGAACTGCGACGGTATCTAAATGCCACAGTCATGGTGTTACAAAGTATTTGTGATTCACGCAATGGGGTCATTATTTAACTAAGGGCATAGTGCAATGCTGGATAAGGTTAAATGCCGCCGGATTGTGACAGCTCCCGACAAGGGTAAAAGCGTAAAGCAAATTTCCACTTAGAGGTGAATGCGTTGCGGTCCAAAGGACTTTGCTGTAAAAGGCCTATTCATCTATTGGCCAATTTCCGGTGGACAGATCCTATTGATTGAAACGACTGGACATAAATTAAGATATTCTTGTGCTAAAATGTTCTTGAGCTAAATTTTCCGTTATAATACTGCAAATTCGGAAGTTACTCTGAGTATCTCATCAAAATGAAACAATAACCCTTCATAACCAAAAAAGTGTTTAATAATTGCTGCATATTTCCCCGATTCCATAAACAAATGCTCCTGTCTGCGAAAAAGGCCGACTTAAGACGCATTGAGGCGAAATCCATACCAAAGGAGGTAATAAAGTGTCCAATTTAACAGTGCTATAAACCGAAAACAAAGTTTGTCGACACATTCTTTGTTGAAAATTTTAAAGTGTCTTAAACATATTGCATTAAGGTATGCTCACTTATGAAAATAGGTAAATAGCACGTTTATTTAATTTAAAACACAAGAAAGTCAGGTAGTGCTTAAAAATAACCAACTTGTCACCTTTAAATGACTTACAGGAAACATTCAACCCCCTTTTGTTGCTAACCCGTTTACTGCCAAATGTTCCTCTTATTTGCAAAGATTTTATATCAGTTGAAGATTTCCCTCAAAGCCATTTTCAAAGGTTGTTTAAACATGGCAAAAAGGAAATATTTTTGCATGCGCACAAGCTTGTGGGTTTTCGCTTGAGGATATCAGTACACTCCTAACCCAAATCGCTTAGGTCAAAGTTAATTGTCCTCCAAATGCAGAATCCAATTATTGTAGACTGCATAGACTGAGCAATCACGTACAATGAAGAATTTAAGGATGTGACGCCTTCTCAGTTATCTTTCTGACTTGAAAAAATATTTACTGTCTACTTACAGCATCCACCTTCATTTTGAAAAAAAGTCGTTTGTATTTTTACCATTTCTGCAGCCTCACTTGAACACTGGGTGTCACACCTAAAGTATTCACTAACCCAATTCCTTTAAATCTTTTTCATCAAAGTAGAAAAATAGGTATGTCGCATTTTTAGGCAAATAGTTGGTTCGGTTTGCGATTTTGCTCTATAATTTTTAATTGAATTAAGCGAAGCCGAGATAAGGTACACCAAGGTGCATGATACATTGTTTTGCTACAATAGGTAATTTTTAGTTTTATCCACTGCATGGTGACTTTCATCGGTTATAATCGCAAACATGAAATCAGCAAACTTTTAGTAAAGAAAAAACATAAAAAATGACCTTTGATCACATTTAGCGATGGATCTATCTCAGAAGCCAAGCACCTACAAAGCGACATTCACCCAGGGCGATCAACTGAATCGAATCAAGGTTATTCGTAAGCGAAATAAGCAACGTAAAGATGGTACTGGCAAAGATATCAACATTCCCTCTACTGCACAACACCTTGCCAGTTCCTATCCACGTGCTGCTCTTAGTGGTAGTGTTGGCGACGAGAGTGGAAGCGCTTTAGACTTCAGGGAGATCTATAACCTTCATGACGAAGTCACTGAAGACGGTTCGACCACCGTAGAATCCTCAGATGTGGAGGCCTGCAACCGATTTTGCTATGGATCTGGAGGCTCACAGCTGCCTTCCATGTTTTACCACAATGTTACGTCTTCCCCGCCAAATGGCAGCAAGGATCGAGTAGGAATCCCCAATGGAGACTCTATTGATATTCAACCAAGGTACGTACTGCTTGCTTGTCTACGCCTCTACCGATCTATTACCTGTTGTTCTATCTATTAACCTGCCTAAACCCCTCCTTGTATATTTGCTCATTCGTTTGGTTCTTCGGTTCTTTGGTTCGCAAATCCCTTCACCATTACGCTTGCAAGTCCACTCGACTCCACCTGACTTCATCAATGTCCTTCTGTCTTACCCATCTTCGACTTGAAGGTCTTGTCTTCTCCTGTCTTTCCTAATCCACGCAACACATCTCTTTATCTGCCCTTAAACTTTTAGCTTGTTTAAAGGGTTTGGTGATGCTTTTATTTAGCTAAGTGGTTTGCTTGCGTTTCTGAGTGTGTAAATTTGGGCCATACCATCCATCTATCTTATTATTGTTCTGTAGGTTTGTATACACTTCTGCCTTTCCCTTTGCTAATTTATTCAATTGTTCATTTCATTTTAGTGATTATTCAATGATCAAAGTGCATACTTTTGGTAAAAATTTATTAGCAGATCATGTATTCATCTCCTTTTCTTCTTTTTTTTATTTTGCCTGCCCTCATCTAGGTCCCCCATTAAAGCAATTGCATTTGGGACAACTCCGCGACCTTAATAGTTATTTATAAAAACTTCAAAAGTTTGCTTAATAAATATGGTTGATATAGAACGTAACAAATTCACTGAGTCAGTGGTGCCTTTTAAGCCTTTTGCATCAGAATTTGAGCTCTGAATCGCATCTCTTGCGAACTTATTTTGAAATAATTACATAAACCCTTTTGTGGTATAGTCATGGCCTTCAATGCATCCCTCTTCTGTTGTTTGCAAAAAAACCGAACAGCGAATCGCAAGAAGGGGTCACCAATGGGTGGATGCGAGTTCATTATCTAAGAAACCGTAAAACGAAGTGATAATCATCTACTACTGCTCTATTAATAGAAATTTGCCTTAAAACACTGATTCTGTGCCCTAAATAAGACATTTTTTACAAAGGCAAAACTTTGCTGTGCATTTGCACAGACAAAGTCACTTAGTCTGGTTTGTGTTATGTCTCATAACAGGTTGTTACACAAAAGAGGGCGTTTTTAAAGTTGACCTATTTGCCAATTAGCCATTCAGAGGAGTATTCGATGGTCTATGAGGAGAACGCGATTAAGAAATATGTTAACCATTTCATTAAAAACTTTACCCAATAATAGTGTAAGCCTTCTTGGGTATTTAATTTTCATTTGCGCACTTCGAGGCGTGTTCTTGGTCTAAATCGAGGGAAATATAAAACTATCGTATGGTTTATGTTTAAGCCACCGCACATGCTGGAATCGCCATCAGTTCTGCATCTTTAAAATAAGAAAATTGTAAAGTACTTCATACAAAATCTACCTCCCTTCTGTGATTTGAAAAATGGATTTTACAATTGGGAGTTACTAAAACACCTTCTTTAAGAAGTAAGACTACCTGCCGGTTAGTGGCAGTTGCAATTCTTCATGTTGATCCGGTCTTTTCCATAGACCCTAAAAACATTTCGGCCCAAAAGCCGTCCATTCACATCTTCTTTTCCCAACAACTCATTTCTAAAATTTACCTCGCTTCCGTTTTTTGGCTTTTATTTTCTTTTAGCATGACAGCGACTTTAAGCTCACGCAATAGCCTAAGCAGTAGCTATCCACGCCCCCTGACTCCAGTGAACCTTGCTCCCGCTGCGGTCACAGCTCGAACACCATCAGAGAGCAACGTTCGTGCCCTTCGAGGTAGGGGAATAACCACGCGAGGCCGTGAGACTCAACGTGAGACGAAGGATGGTGGCACTGGTGGAGCTGGCATCAGTGGGAGCAACATCGGTATGGGCCTGCCTCGAACTGGCATTACTACCACTCTGCCCATATCTGCTTCTTGTGTGTCTCATCAGAATTCTCGCATGCCTACGGTGACCGGGTATTTTCCTTGCTTCACTGTATTTCACTTTGTATTTTACTTTATTTTATCAGGCTGAAGAAAGATTTATAAGTGGTTGAGTGCAAAATCACGAACAATTCTTACACTAGCGGAGGAACAAATAACCAATAATTCAAAGAAAAATTTTTGTACTTATATATTTTCGAGTACATGAATTCGTCATCTCTCATAAATACCTGTCACTCATTCCCATTTCAAAATCAGTAAGTGACGTCTTCAGGCTCTTCATCTACAGATTTCGTTAAAAATAATAAACAAAACAAAAAAACAAATGTCAATTTAAGTACTTAATAGGAGAAAGGGATCACTATCACATTTAGCGATCTTAACTCGCCTCAGTATTGATTGAGCATAATCTTTATTCGTGGTCAAGCGCAAAATTTACTCTGCTTTTCATAACCTGTGAGCTGAATTATTGAAGCGCTCCCTACCATAACGTTTATACCCCTCCACAGCCTATCTCATACTTGTAGTGTGTGGTATCGAGTATTTTCTACATAATTCACGACGGCCTTTTGATGTTCAGAGCTTCTGGTCATGAAAAATGGTCTTAATACTGCCACATTTTGGTGCAGTAGGAATTGCAACCATTGAGAAGGCTTTTAGGCGTCATCAGTCCTGCAGATCATCAGATAAAGCGAGCGCATCAATCAGAGCAGGTTTTTAGCCTGCTGGCTTATTATACCTCTTTTCAGCAATAATTGCTTTGACAAGGAAAATCGCAAAAAATAATCAACGTTAGCTAATGCTTTTTTGAGCACGAAAGGGCATAAGTTCTCATTTCAAACTGTGTATGGTGTGAATCACCCCTAACTGAAAATGACAGCGCACACCGATTTACAGCTAGTTAGATATGTCTTAGGGCCTAGCGCCTTTTCCGAGGTCGTGGTAAACCAAGATTGGTTTGATTGCATGGAAGAACATACATTACCAGCATACAAAAGAACCAGAGAGGAGTTATGGCCCACGGAGACTCAAGTAATCGTGTATTTAAAGCAACCACTTGAAAGCAGGGCAGAGTGGTTAAACTATGAAGTTGTGGTTCTGCACTTTTCCCACTATTAGTGTCAGCGGCTGTAAAATCGCTCCAATGCTTGCTGTCACATCTCCTACCTCCTAAAAGAAATCTCTGTGTTTCAAAAATGAGTAGGATTTTTCTGATTCACCAAATTATGCATACTTAGAGGAGATAATCTTGCTATTTTGTAATTAAAGTGCTTTTTGTTTATTTTTTTGCTAGACATTGCGAAACCGCATACCATCAGTTAAAATTCATTTTACTTGTTTGTCAAAAAAATAATTGGGCACTTCCTTATAGACTAATAAGATTCAGTGGTTCGATTTCCTCTCCCAAAGAAGATAGGGCTTTGTGTTAACGTAACTTTGAAGAATTCAATTTCGGGATTTAGCTTACCAGTAAATGAAGGTGTTTTAAAATAGTCCGTTCCATTTTAAAAAGTTAATGGCAAATTTTAGCGTGGTTTTTATGAAAATAAATGCAATTATAAGGTGTAACTTGAAAGCACTTGCGAAATGCGATCTTTTAATGCAATACAAAGGAATGGTGTGTCGATCTCCATTCATTTCCTGCCACATCAAACATGTCTGCCATAAAATATTGGCTAAATTAGACCTGTTCCTAACTTTCTCTCTTTACGAACTTAAACTGGGTTCCACAGCCAAACTTATAAATTCAGCATACCATGATTCAAACATGATGATAAAATTTAAAGTATCATTTTTTGTTTCTGCCACTTATATTTGAAAAACGTGCAGTTTTAGGACTATTTGCTGACTACCAAGCGACTTGGAGTGAGGAAAGGCTTTCGTATTTCAACATTTGTTAAGTGAACAAATATACCATTGGTTGTCTCCAAACTACTGCACTTTGTGTGGGTGTGGTGGACAACAGACAGTATTTTTCATCATGAATTTCGATCTGCAGGGCAAACAGTTATGGCCGTCATCTTAGCACGGTTTGATACAACCTACGCATGTGTAGAAATGTAGTTTAATTATTTGAAAGTATCTGAGGCAGACCAGACCACATTTCCCTGATGGTATCCATTCAAATGGTGTTCATTGCCCTTGCTTGTCGTCAAACAATCACATATGAAATGCAAATTTCAGTAGGAAATAAAAATAAAGTGAAAGCGAGGATGGTTAGGGTTAAAGATATTTACCTACAATCAAGTGGAGAAGTGTTTTGAAAAAATTTAACATGTTAATGGGTAGACTATTGGCTAGATGAATTGATTTAGTGGAACAGTTGAAGAACCTTTCGGCAGCTTTGAAGTTCATACCACCAAAACCTTATGAGCTGTGTACTGAACGACTGATTTGTTAACTAACTACATTATTTAAATGTTTTCCCTCAAAATATTGCCACAAGTTTCTACTAACCTTGTGCCAAAAACGCTTCCATATAAGTGGCTTCCATTTCAAATCAAGTATGTACATTTAACTATCGACTTTTACAAAACATGTGACCCGGTATGTTCTGGTTCGGGAAAGTTTTGATTTTACTCCTTATGTCATGATTACGAAGCCAAGGCGCCTTTTGTTAATATCTTTCAGGCTAGAGTTATTTTTGGTTTCCTACACTTTGACTTTACTCGCCCGCGTTGCTAAACACGTCAAGATGTCATCAATGCTCTCCAATCTCTTCAAGCAAACAATTTATGGGAAAAAATTTTTGCCCCAAGTTATCACCACACAATAATTACTCGTAAATGAGACAACACAGTTTTTTAAGCCCCCAATTTAATTATATTTGGTTATTAATGAATATTTGACTAAGTTTAGACATAGTCACTTAAACCACGTGACCGACATGGTTCTTAAATAATTACTTTGCCGAAAACAAAATTCGTTGTTTCCTTTTTTGACAAATTTTTTTTGGGCAACAGTAGGCTTTATGGTGCATAATTTCAAATGGCATTGGTATATATAAGGGACTTGAAGGAGAGTTTGCTTTTGTAGTGGTGTAGCGTTCTCAGCCTTCGGTGGAGTCGTAGGGTCAAAGTAGTATCGGCTTATGAATATAACCAAGGGACAAAAGGCTGGGAGACTACTAGCATGACCCCAACGCAAAGTTCCATAGCGTACTTACAACATACGAAGACTAAAGCAAAGAGAATTCAGGAATTCAGCCAAACAAGACATCAAATAACTGCATAACCCACGTTGGCAATCATAACGCAGTCGATTGATTGAGGACTACACACGAGCCAGCATCCTGGTAACTCTACTGTGTGCGCAGTAAACCGCATTGGGGTAGGGAAACAGCATTGACTTTATATCGATCAGGACCAAAAGGTGCTCCACAACGAGGACATATTGCATTTCAACCGCTAGTCACAAAGATATTAGACTTAAAGTGGATTCATTTAATAAAGTGCCTGAGTTCTCACTGTCTTCATTTTAATTCTGTCCAGCCTTCAGCCCATCTAGGCTCCACTCACCTGATAGAGACTTGGAGATACTATCTATTCACGTAATTAACTTCATATATTCGCCGTAAATGCTTCCATAATACGCCTTCCTAAATTGTAAATTGCAATCACCAAAGCCTGATGTCATTTTGAAACCTTCTGTTAAAACTCTTCCCAAATTCGCCCACACATAGCAATTACCATTCTGTGCCGCTAAAGTTTGGCATACAGGCATAGGAATCAGGATATTTGTCCTTTGGGACTAAGTTTATTCATCGTTACTAGCGATGTGGCTTCCCACGCATTCGCTGTAGCAGTTGTAGGCCAAAGCAGTGTGAAAGATTCACCACTTATTAACGTACAGGAAAGTTAAGTTGGCTGGTAGTACGACCCAGGGGTCATGCTGATGCGTTGGCTGAGGCGTCGGCGCTGTTCTGCCAAAGTAGGGATGTAAATTAATCGTTTAAAAATGAAACAGCTATTTGAGAAATGTCCTTCTATATCACAATTTTTCGATTGCCTTGTTGCTTAGAAAAAAAACAAATCAGGTACTAAATTATGGGCCTTAACAGCAATTTTATTCTGAGAATGCTTGATTTCTTTTGCAATTTTATGTCTTTTAATTGGTTTCCACTCTTTAAGAAGAAGCCACAGTTAAGTTTTAGTAGACATTTGAAATATTACAGATGGAAAAATCAAGTTCATTGAAATACATCAAAGTTAATAAAATGAATTCTTTTTAGGGCACCACCTCAGAAGGTGTCTGCGAATCGCGACGGGCACGCACTGCTTTGTGTTAACTATCCCGAAGTTTCAGAAAGCAGTCCTCCTTCCTCTATCACCACACCAACGACTGCTGCGGTTGCTGTAGGCGTAGCAGCTCGTAAATGTGTGGAATTTGCTCCTCCTCCTCCACCACCACCGCCACCACCGCCGCCGCTGCCGATATTGTTGACCTCCAACAGTCTGCCCACCTCAAAGATACGAAGCACCGCCGATACTTTCTACCAACGTCTCTATCATACTAACAATAACGGAAAGAACGCCAATGCTGATTCGAACGTCACCAATAATGAAGTGGATGAGAAGGGCTACTACCTACGACCTTATCGAAATCTCCGAAATCACAACAATGGTGATTTTACTGTCATAAAGTAGGTTCCTTTTAAGAACTAGAAGACTCACATCTGCAATTAAAGACTCCAATTTAACGACGATTTCTTGACGACTTGAATGCCTTTGCATGCCCTTTTCCATTTGACACCTTACTGTTTACTCCAAGCTGTTAATGTGATTTTGGGCCAAAGGTGTACCCCCGGAACTCAACCAAATTCACATTCGTTCCACATCGTCAAATGGATTTTTTGTGTATCTCCTTCCGAACGAAATATTTTTGTACCGCTGACTAAAACAGTTTACTAGAATTTTGCCTCTAAGGATGAATACTTTAGGGCTTGTCATCTTTCCTGTTACGGTGAGATTTCACAAATGCTTCTTATTATTTTGTAGGGAGACCTGACGATTATCCCATTCACTTTTACCATTTATAAATTTAGGAGTCAGAAATCTTATGAACGAGCCAGTTATTTTAACCATTCAAAGTAATTTACGAGGAAGGAAATCCTTCAAATGTTGTTAGTCTTATTGTCATTGACAGCCGTAGTCATTTTCACTCTCACTTATTGTGAGAGCTATGAGCAGGGGCGGAACCACGTACTTCTGCTGGTTTTTAAATGCTATCACCTATTGATGAGTGAATTGTGGCAATGCTAGTAGCCGGGCTGAAGTGCCCTTGGAGGGTCGCTTAAAATTTGTCACCTTCTTTAAAGATAGGGAATCCAATTTTTTTGCCTTTTTTCCTTCTGAAAAGGTGGATATTGTCTAGCACGCAGATCCCCTTCCCAATAACTGACTTACTTTCTCGTTCTACAAAGTGAACAAATATTGCTAATAGAGCAACTTTTTAAAGTGCCCAAATTGCTCCACCTTCCCTCTAGAAGTGCACTATTTTATCATCGAGTAAGCTAATTCACTGTCGAGTTTTTGTTAAAAGTCAGAAAAGTTATGCACAAAGTCTTTGACTCTTAAATCTAAAAAAAAATTTGTAAGTATAAGCAACTGTGGAAAAAATGTGGCATTGCGGATTCCTTTGTGGTTAGCGCCGCCTCTAGCGCAGTCGTTAGGGGCGTTCATAGCAGGTGTTAGGAGTAGGGAGAATTCAGAAACTTTTGGGTTACCTTCTACTGAGTTCTGCTAAATTAAGAAGAGCTTGCCACCTTGCTTCAAAATATTTCTTAAATTTGTTTATTCCAGGTTTAATATTTCTTCTACTGCACTCTCAACCCCAATGCCTTCTGAAATCCTAATCTTCTGTAACAATGCTTCAAGTCATCGGCATAAAAATTGCGTATAATAAGCTCTTTCTTTTTAAGATTGTTAAAGTTACTTGACAGTTTTGATCCTCTCTTTCATGATAATTAAACAGGTCTGTTAATGGAATTACAGAAAGACGTTATTATCCAATGATAGGCAAAATCAATTTCACGAATTCTCTGTTCTTTACTCCCTCTCTTAAGCATTCGCCTTTAATCGTGACGCTTCGCCATTCTACTCGCTGGATGGTCATTCGATATTCTCTGAACATTTCACAAGCAAATGGTCACATATCTCAGCTTTTTGCGTTCATTCTCAGGCAGCTCAACAAAATGCATTGCTATTCTCACGCTGAAGTGGATTTGCGCCTTACCGTTAGTAAAATACTGTGTGTAAGGCAAAACGTCTTTCCTTCTTCTGTCATTTCTCAGGCAATGGCGCCTTTAAGGGGCGATCTCTCTGCTAGAACTGTAGTGGCATTCAGTTTGTGAGCGCGACAGGATGATATTAAAGTTTCATGAATCGTGATTATCTTAGTATCCTCAGTCTTCACAGACAGAACCCTTTTAAGTGTTGTATTTTTAAAATGTGTCAAAAGGAGAACAGTCCCCACACTCTTTGATTTAACTGTTTAAAACAAGAATGAATGGAGCATTTAGTTGCAAATCTAAACTGAATTTTGGTTCAAGCATGAGTAAACGTGCAATGGAGAGGGGGAAGCATTTTTTAAAAAGGATAGAATGGTAAAGGGAGACTGATAAAATGCGTTCCAGTTTGCTGTACGGCTCAACCTTGTCCATTCTGTGTTTATGCGTTCGCATCAGACAAATATGTGGTTGCGCCACTCCTTCGATGGGCATTTCTTATGCGCAGGAAAAAGTCAACATCGAGTCTCATTTGAATATATTACAGACGCGACCTCGTTTGATTAAACGTACAGCATCATTAATGCAAAATCCCACTGTAGTCCCGCTTTATCTCTTCCAAATTGTTCTAATTGCTTTGGTACCTCTTTTAGATGCTCATTCAATTTGCCTGTGTTTGTTTGTTGAAATCTTAAGGGTATAATTGTTTAAAGATCCAGTAAAACAGAACGATTTAGTACTGGTGCAAAACTTTTATTTTTTGCCTAAAAAATACCTCATTTTGACTCGTTTTTTTCCCTTTTGACCACCGCGGACTTAAAACAAAAGCAGTACAAACCAATTGGAAGCTCTTTTTAAATAGGATGCATTTAATCGACTTTTTTGCTCTTCCACCAGGTACAACGGCACCAATGCTCACACTATAAATGGTCGAAATAATGGTTCCCGCGGTCCCTCCCCATCCCCTCTACTTAATTCCAACCAGATTGGTCGCCACCACGTGCGCAGCTCAAGTCTGAAGCCTCACGCCCCGCCGATTTCTATCAGTCCTGTAGTCTACGCCGACATTCAAACAAACTCCCCTCCCGAATTTGACTATCGACCACGAGCAAGTGTGCGTTGAGTTCTTCTTCAATCAATTTCTGACACTTTTTGCGGTCTTTAGATGTTCTTCTCTTTATAAAAAGCCACTAAGATAAGGAACGAAAACCATTTAGTTGCATTCTGCATCATGACTTGCGCCATGAAAAGTTTTAAAGCACAATTTTTAAAGCAGCCTCATTAAAATTATCTTAACAAGAACTGGCAGATCAGTTAGACAGGCGACTTGTCACTGTTGCGGGGAGAAAATCGTAGGCGACAGGAAGAGTCTAAGTTGTGAAGCGCACTACTAAAGCAACTACCATTTAGACACCAGCCTTCCTTCGTGCTTTCAATATCATCTTTAATGTTTTTGCTTCCGATCTCTCGAAGTCGAACATCAGGACAGCATTAAAGTGTGATTTGCAGTTTGGGCGAAATGAATTACGTTAATCAATCATCTCTCCCATGGAAAGCACCTTCTGACAAATTCTTTTAGTCCATAGGTAACATGGAGTGATTTAGTGGTTTTTGTGCAGCTTTTTCACTTTGTCAATTCGATACTGGCCAGCTTTTAGCTTTCTGTGCACTGAGTAGTTCCGACTTTACTTTTAATTTCTGCCTTATCTGTATCAAACCATGGATTGCGCGATTCACATAAGTGACGAATATAATTTATTTTAGTAGCTTATTCCTAAATAGGTATCGACAAGAAATATTCCCACCATAGCCATTCGTGGGGCTATTGGAAGCAGGGGCGACTTTGTGTAAGGTTTTTCAGTATTTCTTTACCTGAATTGTACCGGGTTTTGGAAAGAGGCTCATGAGGCCTTGAGGTAACGCTGGTCGACTGTTTCGACTATTGTGCACCTATCAAAGTGAGGCTCTTCAAATCTAGCCCGAGTACTCTGCATCGAGTCCGTGTTGATTTCTCGCTCATCAAACTCTAATCGTTGCTTGATGCACGAAAAATGAAACGACCGAAATTCGGTTGATTGGTGAATGGCAAAACGACTTTAGATTTTTGCATTTGAGCTCATTTCCCGTGCACCCACAAATCAAGACAATCTTTGTATGAATTTATTTGCTCGAGTGTTTTTTTGCAGACCGCTTTATCTTTTGTTCCAAATTTGGAGAATAGCGTGATTATTTTTAATGAATTTCTCTTGATAATCCCCTTTTTATTTGGTTATCGAATCTGTCGTTTGTTTTACTTCATTGCTTCTTAATTTACAAAATGTACTTTAGGGCAACAGTTGATTTTGATGTTTGACCAATCGTATTACTTCTGTCGGTCGTTCCTCCTGACCTAGTCCCTCTTTGAAGGCATCTAATTTAATGTAGGATTTTGGCACGGCAAACTTTACGTTCTTTAAAAACGGCCAAAACTTGGGTGGCAATTTATCAACAAAGTGCTCCATTCTTCTGCAATATAAAATCTAAACAATCAATTGATTTATAAATTTCAAATGGCTACTTAAAAAGACTAACTATTTTTGGTTTAATTAATCAGCATTTTTGTTCCTCTAGTCGCATCACAGGTCGAAGCATAGAAAATGAGTACGTTTACACTGATAGTGTTCTCGACCTACACCACAGTCTTCTAACTTGGTGACGTTTAACCAGGGAACTTAAAAAAATGATTACGCAATCCCATTGTTCTCCCACTGTATAACACGCTTTTTATTCAATGTTAACGATGCTTCAGTCAATGGGCCCACAATTACCAGATAACGTGAGTTTAACACACAAGGAAGGCGCCTTTTGCACATTCTGATTGCACGGAGGCTGCTTTTGCAAATATTTTTGCATCACCACCACCGCTATTTAGCGAAGAGCACTCCGACTGTTATAAACTGAAGAATTAATGCAATTTGCGTGCTATGCGGCTTATTAATTGATGGAATGACTTGTGTCACTGTACCATTTTGAAGTGCTTAATGTAGCAATTGATTAATTTGGCAATAGGTTTAGTAAAATCATCGCCGATGACTAAATGCTAAACGTGAATAAAGAAGGCAATGTTAAAAGAAGAAGTGAATAAACTCTCCGATTTTACTAACAGTGAAGAAGTAGTAGTATAGTCAGCAAGCTGGGAAAATCAATAATGCCTCAGCATCCCCGCAAATGATGGTGTCTCTCGTAAGAAATCCACGTAGTAGCTCCCACTCCTAGTTAAAAATTAATTACGCTCTTTTAACCTTTTCCTCTTACCCATTAGGTAGGGAGAAAATAAAAAAAATCCATAGTTTTGAATTGTGCTGAGCACTGATGCGTAAAAATCAACTGTAAATATCCTCCGAATACCCGTAGCTTTTATTTTACTAACACCTAATTGTATACCTTATTGCTTCGCTTTTCCCACTCATTTATTAAATGCACCCCGAGACACTTACTTACCTTAACAAAAGCATCTTATTTTAAAATGAGGCGGAGAGTTGAAAAAATCCCTTTCCATTCTGGCCAGCCTGCTAAAAGTACCGCTTTGTTGTAGTTGCTTCAATGAATGCGGAAGAGGACAGATAATCACGGCGGTTAGATTTGGAGCTCAGGAAGTCACTCGGATGGGCGTTGCCCTTGTAGGCCTTTACTACTCTCCCCTTCTTAATTTCAGTGAGACAGTCAATTACCACTTTTTTAAATGGCAACTGGCTTCATAGCTTCCACTACCTTTAAAGCGAGGCCTCCGGTTTTCCTCGTGGTAACACTTCCGCTTAGATCGCATTGAGTAATAGCCAGGTAACTATAAAATAGACTCGGAGGCACTGTAAAAAGTTGAGGCAAACTACATGAGAAGAAACCTCGCTCGAACATTTAAGCCCTAGGCTGGACAGTGTTTTACAGCAAGAAAGTTTAGAATACTTATCGTTTATCATGGTAATGCTTGTCCAAAAGCAATGCTGTAAGGAAAACTTCACTGAGCCTATGATTGAGATGAAGTGCGTTTCTTCGAAACCCGAACTCTTCCCTCAATCAGTAATTCCTAAGAATTCAAAACTTAGTGGAATGGCAAAAAATAGGCGCAATATGGCAATCGGTATCAGATGCTTTCTTTCTTACAACAGGCTACGCTTTTAAAACCAGCCGGGGAGATAAGAGTAGCTGTCCAATCATGTCGGATTGACCCATCGTTTCCACTAGTGAAGTGCCTTGGCCAGCAATAAGCCGAAACAGGGGAGATTATATATTGCCAACGTGCTGAAGGATTTGAAGGCAGTAGGCATGACTGAAGGGTCATGTTATCCTGCAAAAGTACAACTTGAGGGACTGAACACTCCGTGTGATTCAGCACACAACCTAACCAAAGATCAAATCATGAAAATTTAGCAGGGTTTCGTTTTAGTGGTTTGCTATCGAGCACAAATGCTGCTTGCGGGAGCGTTCGACTCTATTTTAACAGGCTGTTAGTTTTTGAAAGACTGACCAAAAGTCAATAACCAATGTTTTAACCACTCAGCTCCAGTCACGTGATTATTTTGTAAATATACCTTACTCGATTTTTAGCATTTGAAGCTCTTTTTTCGCACGATGAATAGGGAAATGCATGCACCTGATCAGAGTAGGAATTACATATCTCCTGCACGCTTGCAACTTTGAGAAACTGTAAATGGATGATGGCCTAACGTTTTTCTCTCTCCTCTTCCATTTCCATAGTACCGCCAGTCTTTCAACGAGTAAAGGCCACATTCACACCTTCACACTACGCACAGAGACGCCTCAACAAGTCCGAAGGAACGCAGTCTTTCGTGGGGAACTATCCTTCAAAGAGCTCCACTTGCACTCAGCAAAGCGGATTTGCAGAAATCGCTTGATGTAATTTGTCATT
Source organism: Taenia solium (assembly GCA_001870725.1). Classification (NCBI taxonomy): domain Eukaryota; kingdom Metazoa; phylum Platyhelminthes; class Cestoda; order Cyclophyllidea; family Taeniidae; genus Taenia; species Taenia solium. The sequence continues at coordinate 86,939 of MIEF01009222.1, read as the reverse complement.
TTCGCCCTTATACGCTCTCACTTATCTTTTCGATTGATTTTGTTCATGCTGCTACTACTTCCAACTTCAACAACCATTGTTATTAACCATCATCTCACTCCCGTTCCCACATCAGATTTTGTGTCATGAAGAGGTGACGCATAAGCAAAAAATTCTTCTTACTAACTGAAAAAGCTAGTTTGTGCACACATGGACTTATCACTTTTTGACACATATTTTGCATAACTATTAATGATCCATTAAAAGACATGCATAAATCCAGTCTCCAATGGACTATAATAATTATGACTACTTTCGTCCTCCCCCCTATTGTACTCCCGCCTTCACCTCCTACCTTGTCAATCCTATTTTTCTGACAGATAAATTCAGAAATGTTACCTTTACTGCATGCATTGCGATGAGTTGAAGACTACTTTGATCGTAATGCGAATCTTCACAATTTTCCAATGCTAACCAAACCAAATGCTACTTCCAACAGATTCAGTAGGCATAATAGAAATCAAGAAATTACCCCACCTTTGGAGTCTGTTGGAAAAACGCTATAAGGCTGAATTGCTTGGTGTTTCGGTTGCCTGACCTTTCATTTGTAGAGATGTAATTTACTAACTACTAATGGAGGCAAAGATTATCAGCAAAATCCTTGGTGTAGCTTATGCATTAAGGCATGTTCTTCAGCCCGCCTTGTAGCCCACGAGATATGATAAAATCGGCGCATTATAATGGTTATAGAGAGTAACATATCTAAAAATAAGTAGAAAAGAGCCGGGAGAATCATAAATAAGCTAGATGCTTCAGGTTAAAACGATGATTAACTCCGAATGCATGCAGAGCATTATACAAATGAGGATCAAATAAATTTGAAAGAAAACGTGTTCTGCACTCTACTATTCACATGCTTCGAGCATCATCATTCCTTTAAAATCTGGAAAATTAACAACTTTTGAAATTCTGCGAAGACAACATTGCACGTTTTGCATTAAAACACCCAAATTAATGCAGAAGTTTTATTGTTTGTAAAGCTTGCAAAATAATGCAGCCTTTATAACTGGTACGTTTCGCACTCCCTGTGGGAGACGCTAGTTGTAAGGAATTGCAATCTTACACACATGGCTAGACTTAACGGAAAATCTCGTGTTACAATCTCTAATTCTACGGTGTGACACCAAAAGTAGACCTCCTCTGTGTCGGTCGAAGAGTCAGAGGCTGCAGGGGCTGAGCCACATTCATGCCGTCCACCAACAATGCAACTTGCGAGGACTGAGTTCAAGTAGTCAAGCCTACGGTTGGACAATGTGCTGGAGCCCAAACTGTATCAGCTCTTTACCGAATTGAATGCATTGGATGCTTTAAATAGGTTGGATGCCGAGGTCATTGGGTGCACCTACTATTTCAAACAAAAGAAGCCATTTTTACAGCGTGCCTTGTATTCGGCTGCACTTCCAACTCGCTTAGTAGGAGATGTTTAAAAGCGCTTTAAATTATCCGGTAAAATATTGAAATTCGTTCTTAATGTGAAGGTTGGAATCTGCTATTTCGTAGATCAAATGAACATTGTGTGCATTTTTCCATGTTTGGGCACCGCCTGCTAGTCCGACAATAAAAGTAGCAGCGCTCGACCTCTTGTGAGAGAAGGCAACTCTAATCCCCATTTTTAATTGCTTTCTTACCGAGGAAATTTATCAATCACTTCAATTTTTTCCATTTTTAAGAAAAAATTGAGTGACTGACTACTGAAGTCATGTGTCAAAGGTACCTCAAGTGAAGAAGTAAATAAACTGTAAACGGCAAAATGCAGCAACTACACGAAATTCAGAGTGAAGCGTTGCGACTGAATCCAGCAGTTTATGACGTAACCAAAAAAGTAATTGTGGTTTTCACATCCAAGAATAACTGATTTCTAAGTGGTCAAATTGGCCGATTTATTACCTATTGCAGTCTGTCATCTTCTTTCAACGATCGCATCTTAGCTGCAAACTTCACTCCCATAAAAGTTTGTTTTTAAAGCAACCAGTCCAACCTTAACCACCTCTGCATCAATCTCACCATTGTTTTTCACTCAAATGGTCATCTGATTTTCTGATGCCAAGCAAGGATAATAAGCACAACTTAGAGGGATATCTTTAGAGAGATAGGAAGGACAAAGCAGTATCCTATTGCATAAATCGCTTCACACGCAAGTTGTGAGACATCAGGACTTGAAAGTTCTGAATTTTTCTAATTTACTGACCAGTCCTGACTCACCTTTGAGTTGTATCGCATTGAGTTGAAAGAACTGAAATATCACCAAGTGAACAATTCATCATTAACATCTTCGCTTATAATGCACCATGTGGAGGCTACCGTTTCCTATGGATAAAATCAAGGTAGGCTGCGTAGTGAGGTGGTGGTTTGCAACAGGGAGGGCATTCCTGCACTTGATGCATCTTTCACCATCAGACACAACCAACTGCAAACTTGGCCTAGATGGCACGCTTCAAAGGAGTCGCTGTAAGTGCAAGACTGTGTTCGATTCGATTCGTAAAGTGAGTAAGCCACAATCTCAATCCATCAAAATAACTTGACACTTCGTAAAAATAATATTGGTATCACAATATGCCATAATGTGAGAAAAATAGTAGAGCCAAATAAGGGCTATTAAAAGATGTGAGTGTTGAGAAATCCCAATCAGAAAAATTCATTCCATACGGAAGGAGGAGGATGGTCCAAACTAAACACGATTTAAAGACTCCCTATTAGGTACGTTTGGGGGCTTGTGTAAAAGGGGGACAAACATCCTTAGTTTGGCAACAAAAGTAGGCTCTGTGAAATGAAGACTCATTCCAAAGCAACTCAATCAATCCCAGCTTATCAAATTAAGAACGGATCCACGTTGATGCTAGAGACTTGCACAATTAGGCTACAAAGAAAAGAGACCAAAAACCAAGCTTCAATGTTGGCGCTCGTTATTCGAGAAGTGCTCTTAAAAGGATTCTTATGTCCGCATACGACACAACAGAACAATAATCTTTCAAAGACCTAATGAGAGGAATGGGATAGCTGAATACCGAACACAACCTGGCTACGCCTCCTTTGATGGACTTGAAATTAATTTCGAACGAAGCAGAAACACGTCTCCGCACGAGAGTGAAGAGTAGAGACGGGATTTAATTTGGATTCCAAAGAAACGTCAAATCAAAGGCAATCTTATCGGTCTTTTTCGCACTTGAGCATCTGGAGTAGTCACCCTAACAGAACCTATTCATCTGAACGTAGTGAGCCGACATTTACTCTAACTGTGAGAGTCCTTTATTCTCACTGGGTTGTACTTTCGACAGACAGAACATCTCTACGGTCACGTCAATGATCTTTTAGCTCTTGCAACTAACGTAAGAAATTTGAACAAAGTTTAACTGACTAACAGGTTTGATACTATTCGCTACCAATCTTAAGCCCTTCTTCAAAAAAGAAGCACCTCTGTTTTGAATTGGTGAATATCCTCAGATGTAGAGATGGAGCATAATCTGGACTCTTCCAAAGTACTTTGGAATAAAGATAGAATAAGGTTTACAAGAAAGAAGGCCCAATCGTGAGTAATCCAATCAAAGTAAAAGCTTTACGTTTAAAAAGGAAAAGAATTTGCATTAGTGGCGAAAATCAAGCAAACACGGTCCTGTTAGTGAAGTGACTCTTAGGTGTGGGTCATTCAGTTACTAAAAAAAGAGGGCAAACAAGGACTCAAACACGTTTAATTTGTTGTGTTTGGGTTTGGTAATAGCAGAGTAAAAACACAAAAAAAGCACGAACGGGAGGAAGCGCGCCGGATACCGTTTCCATGTAATGCAAAGGCGAGGCAATTTGAATGGAGAGAGGAGAGGTTCACAAGTGTGCAGGGTGGTGACTCAGCATCGGAATAAGCATATTTGCAGAAAGAGATCGGATGCAGATCAAATGGACAGCCGTGAAGAGCGGATACCGCTCACAGAGGTGCATCGACGAGAGCTGCGTGTAGATCTGCACAAAAAAAGTATGCACTTAATAAACTGATGGAGCAAATCACAAGACCACGATTACTACGCCAGCGCTGTTCACGCTATTGAGCAAACATAAGTAGTATTGACTCTTCGAGACCCGACTTCTGGAACATTACTTTGAATGAAAAAAAAGGGAAAATGAATCTTGACATGAATATTTCTAACTTTCAGACATTGCGCAAGCGAATTTTAGGCGGCTCACCTCCAAAAGACATTAAAGAGTGTGGATTTAGCTACTTCTATTTCCATCACACGCCGGAGATTTCCGAATCCAGTTTGGAATCGTGAAACAAACAGACTCGAATCACAGCAAATTTATCCCATGGCTAATGAAATAGGAGTTGAAGCTAAGGGGAAGAATAATTAAGAACAGAAATAGGGAGCATCGGTACCAAGCGACTGACGCATAGCAATGCATTACAAAGTGTGTTTTGCAAGCCCCTAGAGCTAGAACAGGTCATTACACCGAGCTGTACCGGATCTTCCAGATTCCAACAAAATAGCACAGCCTATGCATCTCGAAGTTTTTCTGCTGTGATGGAAAAACACCGTCATCAGCGATATTGAAGAACTATAACAGGAGACACTAAAGGCTAGGCTTAAAACAAGAATCCCGATACATCTTATTTGTTCAACAGCATTATGCGAAACATTCAGTTTGCAATTCGCCCTTCACAACAGAGGAACATATCGCTCACCGCCCATTCCATACTTTCTGTTAGTTTGCCTCTTCACGTGAAAAGAATCAAGCAACATGCAAACTTTGCAACGACTTTGTAGGCATTCCGAATTCTACGAAAAGAATGATCTCTGCCTGAATGCACGAAAGCTATCAAATTGCGTCTCACCTTCTTTGCCGTATCGGGTCCAGAGGCCACAAAATCAGGGTGAAGAGACTGTTCGATCTGTTCCACTGTCAATTTCGAGTATTCCGGCTCGGAGAGCATTCGACCAATGAAGATGTTGAAGACATCCCAATCATCGCCCACCTCGGGCATCAGGTCGCTCTGACGAAGCATGCCTACACAGAGCAAGAGGCATCACCTTCTTCAAGCGTTGTTTTAGCAGCAGTAACTAAGAGATTCAAATTTTCATCGATTACCGAGTTTAGAATGCTATAATCCGTATTTTTGTGTACCATAAAGGCTCATTACCATTCATGCAAGTCTGAAAAAGAGGCTCAGTTGTTGAGCCATTAGACTCCTAACACAAGGCCTTCAACGCATGCAAAATATTGATGGCTATGCCGAACAGTTTTCTTAATTTTGATTAAGGATGGGTCCTGTCTGTAGAAAAATATCTAAGCTTGCCTTTACGAATGTTTTTAAAAACGATCAGGGTTGACCATTTATTCATTAAGATATGACATTACCAGTGCTTGAAACTTCTCACAAAGCCGCTATAGCTTGGATATAATCGCCTTTCCGTTTATTTTTTGTCAACGAAATTGGCGATTTTGCTGACATGTAGGCTTTTCTCACGTACAGTGAGAATTATTTGAGCATCGTTTCTGCCTGTTAAAATCCCAATGCGGTTGGATGCATTGAATGGAGTCACTATTCGCGAGTTTTGTGGCACAAGTGTTGGGAAAGGTTTCAACGACAAGAGAGACAGAAGTGAGCAGACACCACCAATTAAAGCAACCACGTAAGCGCAATGACAACACGTAATTTATAACTATACGATCTGGAAAGCGAAGTGAACTAGGCACCCATCTCGTTCAAAGGCATTCGTGACGTCAGACGCCACACATTGCAATGTCATGGTTTCGAATACACACCCAAATTAAAACAGTTGGGGAAGGAAAATAACTTTAGAAAGCATAAGTTAGCTTTGAGGCGGGAAAAAGCCAAAAAATTCGATTTTTTTTGCTTAAGCTTAAAAACAAATGGGGCGCAATGATCAGCAGAAATTCTTTCGTGAAACCAAATAAAGCCGGTTCAAAAATAACCAAACAAATTTAAATAAAAATGAGTCAACTGACCTTAAGATCTTTTACTAACGGCAAAGGGGTCATGGCACGAAAAAGAGTAGTGGACAGCCAAAATCAGTGAAGAAAATGCAAGGCCCAAGAAACATCCCTTAACATTATAGAAGATGAGGGTTTCAGTCGCCTATACAATGCGAAACTGAACCCATCAAATTCACCACCCATTGACACCCACCGATTTACAAGATGACAAGCAAAAAAGTAAGCTATGATTTGCTCAAAGTTGCCACCGAAAATGGTTTTCCAAAAGACAGGAATTGAGGCTGACATTGATGTTTCGGTATTTTAGGGCATAAAAGGTAACCGAAGAAGCCAATATAGAGTCTAAGCAGTAGGCGGTTGCGTACGTGGCCGAAATCAAACGACACATGGTTTTACCAACCAATCAGGAGAGGTACTTCCGGCGCTTCAAAAACTGACTTTCTATTGTGCTACCCGAAGGCCAATCAGTTTCCCCATTCGTTCAACGCTGAACGCGACAGATGAAGGACCAAAAAAAACACGGATCTACCCACCTGCGTTTTCACATCAAAAGCTGGACACGCTTCTCTGATCACCCGATACATAATAAAAGTTCGTCTACCCCCTTCTCTTGGCACTGATTGCAACTTCTTGCCTTCGCCTTCAGAAATCACGACATATGGTTCCATTCGAGCGTTGATTCTTAGTCCCTGTGACTACGATTAGTTCGCGTAGATATTAACGTGCCTAAAACAGCTATCTATGGCAGTTACTGATCTCTTAAATGACTACGTAGTAACGCATTAATCGCCTCCCAAAGTGGATAATTTGCCTGCAGAATCCTATCCAAAAGTGTCCTTTATTCCTCTACTACAGCCAATTTTCTTAAATGCACGCGATTGAGTGCCATCAATGTACTCAAAATGCAGAAACGACGCATGTCTTCGCGGTGTATATGTAACAATTTTCACATGTTACTCTGTTGGTTGGACTATTAATGGCCTTGCAATTATCGCCCTCTGCTTCAAAGCAAGCAAAAAAGTACATGCAGTTTTTGCCAATAACTTGTTTTAACTGATCAGGACTTGCAATATGTATTTACCTACTTGTAAATGAGCAAATACAGTGGCATGGAACGCTTCGTCGTGGTCTTATTTTGAACCCACATATCACAAGATGAGGGCTGAATTTGATGTGAATTCAGTCCACTTTTCACGTAGGCAAACCCAATTTCAATGCTGAACTCTTTGCGGGGTAATATGGTAAACATTTGGAGGAGGGGCAGTAGAAGAACCGCCTGCTCAGAAGTGGTTGAAAAAAGACGTTCTACTGATTAATCACCGAAGCTGGCTTTTGTGACTAAACATGAGGTAGATGTATCACTTCGATGGCACACACTACTCCATCCGCAGAAGGCCATGCTTTGTGTGCGTGTTGCGTATGCGTCAGGCAGACGATAAATAGAAGGATTTGCTAGGGATAGCCCAACTGTCAAAATCTAAACAGCTTAAAAGCTGAACAAAAACAGAGTCAATGTTGGGAACAACGCAATGCTGATCGTATAACAAATAAATCTTGTTTAACTACTTAACAATTTCGATGCCGACCTTTCAAAAGGCTCAAAAAACTAAAAAGACGTATTCGATCCTTTAAACCAAATGTAATACCATATCTATTTTGACATTTTAGCCTCAGCTTATCCGTTTACAGTATCAGCTGGCAGAAAAATATTGCATGTGTGTGGCACTGAAGGTGAAAGTAACTCAATTTAACTACCCTCCATCCTAAAGTAGCCAAAAACATTCGCTCCAATTCAATTCCAAATTATCCTAGCTGCGACGGATACAGAGCTGTGGGCAAAAAGCCTGCAATCAAGACAGCGCATCAAAAACTCTGCAACCGCGTCTATTACATAAACGGAAACATGAATGCAGGCAAATAGGTTGGTGTACGAAGCAAAAAAAGTGGAGAAAGGGAAGGAGGGGCAACTCACATTTGAAGAGCTCCGACACACCACAACTTTCGAGCAGAGTGGATTGGCGCGTGTCTGTGAAGAAAAGTGAGGTAACAAAATAAAAATACGAAACTCGCCTCCTAGTTTGTCTATTAGGAAGATACGTGTACAGAGCCGAAGTCCAAAGTGACCAATCACCTCAACATCTGCGTCAATAAAACTCGTCTCCCATAAAAACAGGCCACCAAAGCCTCAAAAGTGGTTTAACGCTTTCCACTGTCAAATCTAGGGGGTTCCACATCTACCGCACTATTTTGAACTCAACCCATCCGGCGAATTTGGTGTGACGAGTGTCCATAAGCTGAGGAAAAGAACGCATGCCACCTAGGTAAAGAAATCACGACTCTATGCATTTAGTACTCTGGTAGAAAAACACCTTAGTGAGGTCTACACCAGACCAAGCTGGTGATCAGTTCAGATTTTGCTCCATAAATCGCAACCACACAAGCAGGATCAACCACAAAGAGAAGGGGAACTTTGCTGCCAATTTGACGAGATTGGCCAACGCGTCGTAAAAATGTCAATGCGCTACTGAACCGCCCCTCGCTCGCCTAGGCCACAAACCGCTCCAACAATAGACCCACCAATTGGTATACATAAATTACAGTTGGAATATCTAATAATAAACTTTTCGTGGTATGCCTAGAAAACAGAACGAAGGAAACCGCTATATGGAAATAGATTATTTTGAGAGGTCCTTGAATTAGGCCAAGGGATTTGTTAAGTGGAGGTATGATGAAAAGGAGTACTAAGGCAGCAGTACTGTACAAATTTGTAAGCGACAATTCTATCCACTCAGTAATAGCTGTCACATTAGTCGCGAGTCAGTCTACACACCTTCAATAGAGGTGGCAAGCAACAGCGGTAGTGCATATCTGCAACAGGGTACGGCGTTGAAGATTTTTAAAATCCTGCGCCTAGATAGGAGATTTCAAACAATAGTATAGTGGTAAGAGGCAGTAAAGCATCTGAATAGCATGATCCAAGGCAGCAAGTCCTCTGAAAACTACCCAGCCATGAGGTGGGGCGTCTGGTCCACTACTTTCCGTGAACGCAAAAGTAAGGGTTTGGCTTTAACACCTTCAAATCGATGTTATCAAAGGTCTGGGCTAATCCTGCTTGAGCCCTTATTTGTTTTGGAGAAAGGTAATAGGAGACTCATCATGGACCGGAATAGGGAAATGAGCTTAATAAACGCCATCCTTAACGCAACTTGCCGAGTTAACAGCTCCCGATTCGAATGGAAATTCGGCTCAACTATACTTTACGGCACGAAGAAGGATAAATGACAAATTCTGAGACTAACGAGAGAGGTTTGGAGTCCTCTTACTTAATGCATCATCTAATCAAGATGAACTAGATCTTACCGATAAAGCGCAAATAATAAAGCGAAAAAGACAAACTAAACAAGATGGAAAGCAAATCTGCTAAAGGGGTAAAACAGAAGCCTGGAACTAACACGTCCAAAAAGGGCGAAACTAAACAAACACCCATTGTAAAACAACTCACGGGGGAATCGTTTACTGCCTGAAGGTCAAAAATTTGACAATTGGAGGTAGTTAGAAGATAGCTAATAAGGGGTCAATAAAGTTCATTACTTACGCATCCTATAAACTCGCATAACTCTTTTGAGTTACCATCTTACCTTAGTAATTTCACCATACGGCTTAAAAAAGCTTGGTTAGTAATGAAAATAAGAAGAAATCTTCCAAGTTTTGGTGATAAAATGCACTACATTTTTACCCGTCGGTATGCAACTGCAATGACCTTTTAGAGGACTTTGTGACGTCAATAAGCGTGGGGCCTTCTAACTGTAGAGGGGCATCAAGGCTTCTTTAGTGCATCAAGGGTATTTAAAAGTAGGATCTTACATCACTTGTAAATTTGATAGGTAAACAAACCATTTTAATCAAATTGCACTGCTCTAATGACAACCCTTCCTCCCAAGAAGTCTGCACAGTTAATCGGTGAAGTGGCAGAACCAGTATCAATAATGGCTACACTACAGAAATACCCATTTTGACAATGTTTCGGTTTTTCCTGTCCTTTACTGACGTATTTCTATTCAATAAACTCATAAAGATTAAAGTGGGCTTAAAGGAAACTGTCTGAATAAATTTGGAAGTTCTCAATGCTGGAGCGACTAAAAAGCGGGGACTTGATGTGAATCCAATGTGACGTTGGAGACACAAACCAACATTAGAGCGGTAAATTGTGACGAGCTGCAAGTAGATGGAGCAGCTTATAATGCTTCATAATTTACCCATGAATGAACAGTAAAGTGTGGTTTGGTTGGTGGAAGGTGTTTATTTTTAGTCATCCGCACGATAAAATGAGTCTTTTCAAGCTTTCACGGTTCAACTCCCGCAGCGACTGTATCGCCTGTATTACCAGCCAGCTAATCATTCAGTAAGCATATGCCAAAGTGTTGAGTCGTTACCATCCTCCCAACCTTTCAGGAAGTATAGTCTTAACGACGAACACACAGATACAACTTGGCCTGAGCAACATAACAGGCAGAAATTGGAAAAAGGGAAATAAGAGATAAGCGCTTACCGTATTTGCCATACATGTAGCGGCAGTACTGACCCATTTCATAGAGTCCCAGTCGAATGATGGCCGATTTAGTGTTGGCGCCCAGTTTCAGACCATCTACAATGCCAGCCGCCACCGAGAGAATGTTCTTCAGCGCACCACAAATCTCCACTGTCGTTACGTCAGGTGTCCATGTAAGGAGAAGATTCTCCGTCTGCAGAAGACAATATGAACGTGGAAGCACAAACATTTGAGATTGAGATTAGCCGTAGTTGTAAGGATAAATTTCGAGACTCTGGAAGCAATAAATTCGATTCCATATAGGTAGCGATGCTCATAAATAATGGAAATGAATTTTTAAATGGCGAAGGGAGTAGAACTAGGGACTTCAAAAGATACCCACACGTGGATGTGGTAGGCAAACATGCAAGCGGGCAAAGCGATTTTAATAAGGCTAACTTTCCTAATAATGCTGCACTGAATTTTGTATTTGTATAGATGAAGATGTCGCAAGTGCCTTAAAGCCACCGTTCGAGACATCGTTTTGAAGGCAATAACGGTTAAGGAGATTGCATACTTCGGAAGGCAGTCGTGGAGCAGACTGCAGTGTTTTGAAGTGTAATCGCTTATGATTGGTGAATGTGAAAACAGTAGACCTCACGAGATGATGAAGGAAATGATGACAAGGGAAGACTTTAACAGTAAATACGTTTAAGATTGTTTTGGTGGCAGAGCCAAAACGATGATTAACAGAGGACATTGATACCGATTGGCGACCATTTGTTTATCAAAGCCACTTTTCAAGCAAAGGCAAAAGGAAGTGCCAATTGTGGATCCATCGGCAAATACGAACTCCAGTTAGTATTTGTAAAGGCAAAAACTTCGATAAGGATAATTGGCACTGGCAAATTGTAGAAGCCATCGAATTTCCCGAGAGACATCTTTGGATGCTGGAGATTTAGCTGGACTGAAAGTATTTTTAATCATGTTGGTTTATGCGTCTATGTGGCATAGTTGACTAATCGCTTTAAAATACAACATACTCAAAAATGTTGTTTCTTTAACCTGAAGGACTAAGCGTCTCTATCGATGAATAAGTCGAAACTAGTTTGTCCTGAACAAATTTCGGCAGCATTTAACGTAAACTATGGTGAAACGTCTTATTTATGCATGCATTATACTGCCATGAAACTTACCCAAGAGTTTTAAGTGACATTGTGGGATGGGATAGGAGAACGAGTTACCGCTTCAAGTAATTTGGCATTAAAAAGGCCAAAGGGATATTCAAAGCATACAGCTTAGCGATAAGAGCGAGACGTAAAACAAATTGCAGATCTGCGTCTCGTTGAAAAAGGATTACGAATCGTAATGTGGAGTGTTTTAAGAAAATCCCCGCAGATATCGAACTCAGTTAGTTGCCAAATAGTTGTGCGGGTAGCGGTTTTATCGTCAAAGCTTCAAGAGACATCATAAGCAGACTAGAACAACAGCTGTGACTTTGGTTAAAAGGCAAGATTTAGGACTTGCCTCAAGCAGTTTCTTAACCTCTTCAGCAGCCTGTTCGCTAATCGCGCCAAGGGTGACCTCGGTGAACTCGCCCTTAGCAAGTCCTCGAGCTGTGAGAGCACCACTGACGACCACCGCCTCCACACCAGTAACTCGACGAATCTCCTCGCTCACCAACCATATGTCCGCCTCACTCATCGAAGCTTTTCCTTCGGGTGCCACCAAACCCTAGAAGCAACAATCAAGGAGAAAGAATCTGTATGTTTTAATTAATTAAAATTAATTTGTGGTCTAAATAACCCATTTGATTCAACAATAGATCTGACTGCAGTAGAACTCCAAAATGGGATGACGAACGGATCTACAATCCGTGGTCACGAACGATTTGTGTCCAAAGAGCATACGAATTCGACTCCAGAAATGCGAATTTGTTGCGCGTCTCAGACATGATGTACGTGAAAAATCTGAAGAGAAGAGCCTTGTCAATTGTTCAAATTGGTCATGTGTTAACCAGTTGCAAGTAGATGAAAAACAAAGAACAGACAAACTACCCACTTCCCGGTCACATTCTTGCAGACGCATGGCATTAACAATCAAAGATGAAGACCTCAACTTCCTACATACAAGTAAGTAGACACAGGAAAATGAACGTAAATAAAAAAAATTAAGATCAAGTGGATGAATAAGCAATGCGTACAACTACTGTCTACCTTGCGTGTGACTGCCTCCAAGAGATGCACTACGCTGTTGTCAAATGGGAGTCTCCATAGAGCTAGGGCATTAGTACATTAACTGAACGTACCTGCAAAGTGTACCCAACAAAATGGGTTCAAGGATCCTCGATAGGATCATCCGAGAAACTCTATATCTGAACATAATTTTAGAATCTTGATTCAATAAAACGCCTGAGATAAAGCGAGTTGCATGGTGATATGCAAGTGAATCACACATTCTAAGCCACACAAAATCTAAATATCTTTCCATCTGAATACTAGAGGATGTTAGTGTAGCTGCCGGAAGCCATTTCTTAAGAGTCAACACAAGATAAAATAGAACAATTTCGAGTAAAGCCAAAAATTACTTGACGTAGACAAAACACAGTGCTAAAATAGAACACTGGTTGAACTAAGTCCACAGCTGTCACAGCAAAAACAGCAAATTCTATAAATTATTACAGTCTTAAAACAAGAGGATAATCCCACGCTGCGCTCATGCGAAAACTGAATCAAAAATCAACAAAAAAAGATTTAAGAATAGCAAAGTCGCAACGTGATCCCAACAACAGAAATGATTTTGAAGAAGTAAAGGAGTGCTCTTATTTAAAGGTGCATCGAAACATCGAAGATTGGTTACGAAACAGTTTCAAAACCCAAATCCTTTAGGTAAAGTCGAAATGAATTATCTATGGTGATAAGTTGCAGATTGCAAATACTCACTTTAGAAAACGAAACAAAGAGTACATCTTTCTTTATGTGTCCCTTCACGGTTTGCAGAATTTCAGTGACATGGCGAGTGGCATAGGTGAAAAGAATCACATCTGCAGCAGCTGTCACACTTGCGGCGTCGCCAGAGACAAAGACATTGTCAGAAATCTTAACACCTGGAAGGTATTTCTTATTTTCCCTCTGTGTATTAATCACGTCGATGAGGCGTTTTTGCGAATGTTCCTCGTCACGAACGTACCACATCACCTGAAGCGCTGTTTGGGTACGTATTTGGACGATTACCTTTGGATTGTAGCCTGAAAGCTTGGATACATTCCCAACAACCAAATTTGAGAGCACTGTACCCAGCGCACCACATCCCAACACGCAAACTTGCCTCATGACCGAAGAACACAACACTTAACCACCTAGCCGTGTAGCACCTAAATACCGACCCTCACCGTGGATGATGCATTCTGATACAGTAAAACAAATCAAGGTAGGCTAGTGAAACAAATGCAATTAACGAATCACCAAAAACACATAGCCATCAAAAATAAAATCAAAATTTGTTTATTTATTTTATTGATAAAATTACGACTGAATTGGCAGAAGGTGCTCTGAATTGCTAATTAGTAACTAAGTTTCATAAACGTTCGAAATTTTAACTATATTTACCATAAACCTAGTAGCGAACGGAAAAGTAGGCTTTCCTTTCATAACAGTAGAATGAAGAACCACATAATTTTTTACAAGTTGGAGTTTTTGGAGCAGATCCATTTGGGTAGTTTTTCACCCTTGAATTTTTAAAAGTTGCGTCGCAGTGCCTTGAGCGGCCCTTGATGGTATGGCAGCAATCCCAAAATTTTTGCGTAAGATTTTAGACTTAGTTGGTTTACCAATTTTTGACTTGTAACTTCCTCGAAAAAAAGATGGAAATAACACTCGAGCAAAATTTTTCAGTAACGTGCGTTAGTTATTGGGTCTGCTGGCGTGGCCCGTAGGCCAGGCTGCACGGCGGCTATACCAAGGCGGAGACTGGGTTACTAGTTACCAAATAGGGAGTTAATAGGAGGCAATTCAAGGATTCTAATAAATCTATTCTGCAGTGCCCTAAACAGCCTAAGCACTCTACTCCTCTCTACCCACCACTGAACTGTGCAATCCGACCTACTCATCGCACTCCATATGATTCGAAAAATCTCACACGACACCGTCCGGAGTCACTCAACCAGTGCAATCTGTACAACCAAGACCGGCTCTCTAGAAACGAACGAAATCTCCTTAGTCTTGTCCACAAAAACTCGGCAGCATAAGGGACCTAGACCCTAGACATTCCCCAGGGGATTTTATACTTTGAAGCCCTCCAAAGCGTACAACACCCTGCAGTCCCGAAACATTACTCCATTCGCAGGTTTGAGATCTGTCGTAAATGTGCGGTTAAGTTGTACTGAAGCATTCGCTTACCGGTGAAACGAACAAGCGGGAACCATGAGAAAAGTGCTTAGGTCAATGAGAATTTAATCGTGCATAGGCACGTAAGCAATTCTCTGCCAGCAAAAATATGCCAACAAATAAATGCTCTTTCGTGAAAACTACACAAGACGATGCGATCGATGATAAACGAGGAGGAGAGCGAGGAGAGCAAGGAGGGAAAAGTAGCTTCCATCGGGTCAGCGGACGTGGCCATACCGCCATGCATGGTTCTGTACATCGTATTCCTCAGCCGCGGAGCTTGAAAGCTTGCGCACCAAACGGTTCAACTGGGCATGTTCGTCTGGTTTTGGCATTGCTAGATTCTACAAAAGGAGAGGAAAGTTGTCCTCAATAGTGCAAACCGAGACAACACGAGGAGCTAAAGCTTTCATTTTGAAACACTGAGACTAACGAATTGTCAGTGGAGAAGTAATTCACCTCATGCAATTCAAAGAGACGTATTCGGCCATCATCACCACCGACAGCCAGATGAAAACCCTTCTTGTGGAATCGACATCGATTCAAGAGTGCGTCTCCCTCCACTTGGGTGGACGCCGTGGGAACCTGAATTGTAAAAATGGATAACAAATTAAATAATAAGCAGAAAGAAAATTCCCATGTTTCTATGAAAAATTGACCACAGATCTAATTCGTTAGAACCAAAGTAGGTAGATTGTCAAGCCCATCACTGAAACGGTCCTGAAATTTTAACAGCATGATTAATTATTTGCCATGAGTCGAATAACAGCACAAAACGTAATTACCAATCACATCTGAAGTGAGAATTATACCACCACTTTACCTCATAGTCAGAGTTGAGGGACCAAAAGTCCAGACAGCCAGATAAATCCGTGGTAGCGAAGAGGCCAGGATGAATGGGGGAAGCGTCACAACCAACAAAGTAGTCATTGCGATCCTCGTAGGACAACAGAGGATATGCGGGTGACTCGCGGACACTCCAAAGTCGCATGCTGCAGTCCATGCCAGTGGTGACGAAAAGGGGACCTTCGACCCCGTTCGGCATGGTCACTGCAACGTCTTCTGCAATCGCTGGTACCTCAGCACCCGCTAAAACCGACACGCCTGTCACTGGTGCCTTGTGGCCCTCAAATTGAGTTGTCAAGCCCGCGTTCCTGTCAAAGATGCTGGGTTTAGTGGCAATGACCAACCTTCCAGCTTCATTCCTGCCTGCCACAGGTATGCTCACCCCCCCACTCCCCCACAACTGGTCAATAAAGTCAGCTCAGATCGTGTTGAAACCACTCGCCATCAATGTAATCACATATATGCTAGTGTTAAGCGGTTTTCCAGATGCCTAATTCCTAAAACAAGACAAATTTCGTGACATTTGCGAAAACAAATCGGAAGCATGTGCTGAACACGAAAAATACCGCCTTTTTGGTAAAGCGTTAGAGATACTGTGTGACTTGTGAAGGATGAAAATCACCTTCAGACCATTATGGACTTGAATTGCTGGGGTACACAACACAAACTCATATTCAGAGCCGAAAACCCTTATTCAAAACTACTATTTTACATTCACAACGGTGAGAACATAACACGAAAGTTTCACCTAACAAAGCTAATTAATCTAGAGCATTAACACATTGGGTTCATTTACGAAAAAGGGGGCAAAATCAAGGCTTCTGTATCAAATCTCAGCACCGTTTGTTCACTACCAACCCAGCTCTGTAAGTGAATGGTAAAAAGGAGAGGGTAGTCTTCAAGCCATCGATGTGCTGTGATTACTAATAACACCACTGCTGTCACAGATCGTCCTGAAAAATCACAAAATGCCCTCATTCAGTAGTGGCACGAAGTTCTCGTGGCTCATCTACGAATTTACACAAATCCACCGACGGCACACTTGCCTCCTATCCAATAGTTTATCAAGTCGGGTCTACCTCGTGCCTACTTGAGTGAAGATGGAATTCGTCGCGGTGTCTTTAAAGGGAACAATAAATGCCAAAAATCTGAGCCCCATGGTGTGCGCGGTTAACACGAAAGCTCGGCTCATTCAAGACGGTCAAGAGTGCCTAAAGCGAAAAACCCAGTGCAAGGACTGCCAAACTCAACACTTATGAAAAACAGATTTTAAGGTAGCTATTAGTACGGTGTTAGAACCGTTCATTAGATCGAGTGTACAAGCAAAGGTTAGATTGCAAAATCCAAAAAATACATCAGCATATACTCACCGGGTCAGGGTGTAACATTGGTAGGCTAGACACAAAAATAGGCCGCCTCGGACCTCCAAACACAAGGAATTCAGTAAGACAAATAAAATAAATTCGCAATAATAGGAAAGGATAGAAGTTTTAGAGACTCCAAAAAGCCTAGCCATGAGTGACAGTAATGTCCCATTCCTAATTCATAGCAGTCCCAAATTTTGTTGTTTACCAGACAGGTGCCGAAACAATCGCCTCGTGCAATAATAAAAGGTCTGTTTTTATAACAGCAACTCAAACAGTTCATAAAATGGCTGTTGCGCCATCGTATTTCCGGTATGACTTAACTAATTTCCCTAAAAAATTGCAGTTTTGGTACAAACAAAGGGAGCCATTTGCCTCAGATGCTAGTATCACACGAAACTTTTTTAAGTCACGATTTCTTAAATTTGCAGTCGCAAAGACTTTAGTGATTCACCGCCTTGATAATTAGCATCAAGTGATTAACTCCACCTACTAGACAGACGGATCCAGAACGATCGAGCCTCAAAACTAGCTTGGACCGAAGTATGAAAAACTACCTGCTCCAGTTGCATGAAATGCAGCACTGAAAAACATCCAAAATCCGGCAATAACAATGACAACTTTTCCCGTGCTTATAGTAGTTATCATCCCTTACAGATGTCTGCACCTTTCCCAGAATAATTGAAGGGGAAAAGTGAGCAATGCAGTGATATAGAATTCAGAAAGAAGCGGAAAGATGCAGCAGAAGGTGTCGATATTCTAATTTCGCGAAAGGTGTGCTACGTGCGTAGTACATAGGGAATGGTAACTTCACCGATTCCAAAAGGGATGCTACTGTGATGGTCTTACGGGCAGCAAGTTCCAAGCTCCATATGTAGGACGGCAAAAGTGGTTAAATGTCTTGTGAACCAAGACATTAAACTGGAACCCGCAAACGTCTACTCACGTCAAAAACATCTACACCAGTAAGGTGTTGGGGCGTTCAACAGGAAGACATATGAATGGAGTAAGCATTTTGAGGATGACCAAGTGCTTGTAAGTCAGTCATGGTTCCAACTTTGTTGGAAGGAACTTGCGCGAACATTCAGAGCACGGAACACCAAATCTTGGATAAATAGAAATTTGAACTCAAGCTAAGAACAGAGGCAACGATGACAAAGTGAAACCGACTCCTCTAGGCTGTACTGACAACCATTTGTACGGTAAAGCTTTCCAAACATGAGGTAAGCGTTAAGCTGGGTGTGTAGACGGAGGCGAGATAACCTCGCCCGGTAACGACATTCACTGATTCCACAACGACGAATAATTTTTTTGGCTAAAACAAAGGAGCCGAAAATGGGAAGAGAAGGCAAAATAGACCAAGGAGAAATGGGAGAAGCAAGGGAGATAGGTAAGAAGGAAAAAGATGAGTCGCACTCACTTTCCATGACGCGATCCAGCATACACTGATCCATCCTGTGAGCCAACCAGAAACCGACTGGCATCGGGGCCGGGTAGGAAAGCAAGACAGGTAGGCGTAATAGGATTGGAGGAGCGCTTCATACCTCCGGAGGAAGCAGACGTGCTGAAGGAGGGTGTGAGATCGAGGGTTTCGATAGGTGCACCGAGCATCTCGAGGTTCCAGGTGCAGAGGCGGCCCTCGGAGGAGACGCTAACAAGACTATTGGCGTTGCGACTGCCCGTAACTAAAAGACCGCATATCGCCTCGACGTGTGCAGCACCATCGCCTGCTAGGTGCGTCATCTGCACTGGGGTTCGACGATTCACCCTGAAGGGACGGTAAAACACTAAAACCTAGCAATAATAGTATGAGACAAATAAGAAAGACGGTCTAATCTCAGATGGGCGGGCCCAAGATGAATCCTAGATTGGTGAATGGATCATTGATGGATCTAGGATAAAAAATAAACATATGGGTGGGACATAGATAGATCTATGCATAACTTGTCAAATGGATGAACAGAGGTTTAATAATTTTGAAATTGGTGACGGTGCGGAAAGACACACTAATGCACAAAGAAATTGGCCGATGCCTTAATAAACTCGTAGAATGGCACATGCCAATGATAACACCAATATTTCATTAATTACCAGATGTGAAGATAACTGATAAACTAAGAAAGGCAATATCAGGCACAACATGAAAGAATAGAACGACAAGATGTTAATCCTAGATTAAAAATGAAAGGGCCCGAAGTAGATTCAAAAGAGATGGGTGCACCTCTAAAAGAACGGAAAAGACTGGAAGATGGGAGGATTACAAAGGAGCAGAAATAAAAATCCAATGAAATAAGATAGGTGAAGGAAAAGAGGTGGATGGCTTGCCAAAGTGCCACTTTATCCCCTTAGGCAAGCGTTTTGGTGATTTTTGTAGATCGTGGCTTTATTCTAACTAATCCTTTAAAATGAATTTTAAAAAGATTAGGTCAATGGACAAGTAATGAGTCGGTTTGATAAAAAAATGGCATAACATGTACAGACCACTGAAACTGGAGTGGATGAACAGATGAGTGAATCTGCGGGTGGGTAAGCAAATTATTGGCGGACAGATAAATGAGTTGGAGATGAACAGGTCGATTTTGGGATGGACTCGAGACGAATAAATCCAGTAACAAGCGGGTAGATTAGGAGCCACTTGGATAGATGGGCAGCATTGGTGAATAAATAAATACATCTAGAACGAATTGATGTGGGAACAGTGAATGGATTTGGGATGGATGAAATAATAGGTATAGGAATGGACGAAAGAATTCAAGAAAAACGGATGAAACTGGAATGATAGATGAAATATAAATGGATGGAATTAAGATGAGCAGATATGTGAGTGGGACCGAAGTAGAAAGATTTGTGAGTGAAAGGGCAGACGATTGGAAGAAAGACAGACAGATGGGAGGGCAGGAAGGATAGAGAGATGAAGAGACTAGGAATAAACGAATGAATAACCACAGGATATAAATGATTCAATAGGTGGATGGATAGATAAAGAGAAACTTTCTTCAACCGGATATCATTTGTCATGGGCCACCCAATCGTTTGCGATTAAAACTACTACTTCGGCAGTACTCTTTAGATCAACAACGGACTCATCCTTTAACTCGCACCTAATAGCACCACCAGAGATGACTCCGGCGCCATGGGTGGATAGACAGAAAGATGGATGGACGCATGAGCGTATGTTTACGCAAAGAATGGTTCATAAAAAGGTAAAAGCAAACCTGCCTCAATTTAACGAAGGCTATTTCAACCAACAATTTACCTGCTATCCCATAGGACAATCTGTCCACCCCTTGTACCCCCAATTACCAAATGGGGATAAAACTCAGTCAATGTTGCCGCGCTGATGTCAACTCGGTAGGTAAAGACGTACTCCGGGGTCGCCTGTCGATACTTCAGATTCCATACGCAACAGCACGAGCCCTCGATGCCAACCTCGCCGACCCCGCCGCCATCACCAACTCCACTGCCCTCGCGAGCCTGCATTTGATAGGCGGCCAAGAGAAGCTCCGGATGCAGTGCAGACCAGTCGAGAGCCACCACTGAACTTCGCCCTCCGCCCGGCACGTAGGCCTTGTCATAGAAGTCGCCAATATACTTCATCAACTGTTTTCCCTGTCTAGAAGTGGAAAGCGCATTCAGGATTAGTTGTGGGAGTGTAATTTTAAAAAAGCAACCCTCGACCCAAATTTGGATGACACGACCAAATGGTCAAATAAATAGAGATATGTGGATTTGAATCAAAGATCTCGCGATTTTTAAGGGAATAGAGGATTAGATAAGTAAGCATTTCGGGCGAATGCATGTACTGCGGAAAAGCTCTCGATCAAATAAATAGGCTGAGGAATTTTCCGATTCGGGTATATGAATCCAAATTAAAGTTGAGGGGTGAGGAAATTCTCTTAGCTGGAAATGAATGGGTGAAAAAATGCTGGCTGGTTGGATGGATGGATCCCGCGCGGATAAGTGGGATAATTTCAGATAGACAAAAATAGGACCCTGAACAACTAAAATTCATTGAGACAATAAATACAAGCATGCAGCCGTACGTGAGAAAGGAACGAGACCTAAGGCAAGGCTACAGAAAGGGAATGCGAATGGATTAACGATCACAAAGCACTTATAAATGAAGTAACCATTAAATGTTTTAAAAATTGAAAGCTTACAATGCACTTCGTATGAGGAGAAGAAACGACAGCACATACCAATCAGCCGGGAGAAACAAGTAAAATATGTAGACAAGCATGGGTCTCGGAATGAATTATGGCTGAATCCGTGCCCGATCATACTTGTGAAAATAGACTTTTTCCAATGAAATTAAAAACATTACTACCGACGATAGAAAAGGGATATGTCTAGTGATTTAACTGATCAAAGGTTGAATTTACATCAATACCAGCCCAAACTAGAACCATAAGCATTAGCCTCCGATTTCGGGAATTTTAGACTGGTGTGTCACATCTAAAAGCAAGGCTTCTTATCTCAGCAACGGTAATACCTCAAATAGGAAATAACTTATGCTAGTACACAACATCAAATACTACTGAAAACAAAAACAATACAGTTAATGTAAAAGGTAAGGAATCCAATCCTAGGAAAATATCATTGCATTACTTATTAATTCGTTGGAGCTAGAAGTAGCAGACGTAATTTCAAAAGGAAACGAAAGTAACAACAAAAATTCCCGAAAAATTAAAAGTAGCAAGATATGTAACAACGAAAAAAAGAGAAGAACAACAGTTAAAAAAGACGAGCGAAAACAATTAAAACGCCACGAATTTAAAAATAGACAGAAAATCAAAAACACTTCAAAAATAACGCGAGAAAAAGACCAAAATACTCAAACTAGGAAAACAAACACGGAAGATTACTTTAATAGGCTGCAGAAAAGCACGTGGAGAAAAACCAACGAAATTATGAATAAAAAAGGAAATTGAAGCTAAAAGTGAAGGTAATGGCTCAACAAATGTAAAAAAGGTAACAAATATAAAAGCGGATCTCACAGCAGAATAACGGCGACTCCTACCAACTACTACAGTCCTTGCGTCGGCAATACAACGTCTCATAAATGGAATGTTTTAGAAGCGTGTGTGACTCACGCATCCTCCTCCCGTTCAGCACCACTGTAGTCGAAGAAGATGTCATTGGGCTCCTCCAGAGCACGTTGAACGATCCGCGAAGTGCGGAAGAAGAAGTCGTGAAAGGATTCCGTTTCCATTGCCGCCTGTTTCTCCTCCTCCGTCAACTCACGCGCTAAATACAAGGAGGGCTGCACGTTAAATAACCGTGTGCAAGCAATGATGATCAGAGATGGCAGTTTCCAGTATGAGTGTTTTTAGTAAAAATGTTAGTCGGAATAAGCCTACGTGGCGCAGATTTCACAGGAGTTTCGGGGTGGTCAAATCGGACGGACTTGTTAAGTTCAAGGCTCCTTATAAATTGGGTCACCTCGGGCAGGTGCGAGTCATTCTCGTTGTAGGGAATGGCTAGACAATGAGGACAGAGTCAGCGTTAGTATCACCAAGAGGTAACACTTCTTGAAAGAAACAGGAGAAACAGAAGAAGGAAAGGAGGGGTTTAGAATGCAAATGCTAAGCCAACCTCCTATTTCATCGTCCCATTCAAAGCTTTGCAGTCCGAGAAACGAGCGTGAAGTATCATCGTTCCACCTCTCTATGGTGGGAGCTAGCATAAGCGGTGAGTGGTTTGCAAGCAGGAACTTACAATTCACTTTGGGAAGGTACTCCTGGTCAGTTTGGACTTGTTTTGAATAAGTGATAAGTTCTTGCGAGTCAATGGAGCACTGATAAACCTTTGACAATGATAATTTTGGCTGGGGTCTACCTTCCACTGTGTCGGAACTAAGAATTAGCACGAAACCAGAAAAGGTACATAGAATTCGAGTTAATTGAGCTGGCTGATTTTGCCAATTCGTCGTGACCCAACCTCCCATTTGTTCCAATGTTACTAGTAACACCAAGTTCTTTCAAAATCCCATCAACGGAAATAGAATCAACATGTGGTATGTTAAAGGATGGAGGAAAGACTTTAATCTGCTGTTCTTCCTTCCGTAGCCTCTCTTCCCTTAAAGCAGCAAGTTTAGCTTTCTTTCGAGCCAATTCGGCTTTCCTATCCACACAAGACATGACAAAAACAACTGATCACCCAAATCAAGTTTACAGCCCTTAAGAGGGTTGGTTGAAACAAGGCGAATTGCATAGAGATTTCAGATAGAACTGAAGGATATAACCTAAGAAACTACACAATTTAAGGCTATGAGACTTTTCAAAACTATTATGGCCATTTTTCAAAGGTAGCAAATCATCAACTTCTTCCACAAAATATACATAGAGTCACGTTAAAATCCACTTGAAATTGGGGAGGTTTCATCAAAAGATTTAAAGGTAAATTAATAACAAAAGGTGTCTCCATACTGCTGCTGAAGAAAATGTAAATCAATGCCAGAAAAAGGAATTATAAAAAAAACAACTTAGAAGTGGCGAATGCATTAGGTTTGATTTCACGTGGCTCCATGCAGACAGACAATGTCATGTGAGGATAATCGCGAGAATTGCCATGGTACTAATTGCCATGGTCACGAATCCAGTGCCACAGTTTGTCTTCACCGGAACCTTGATGAAAATGCACCCTCACCAGTACCCTCACTCTCGACATTGGACGCCTCCTGCAAGCCATCCTCCAACATCCCGCTAGTCTGGTGCTTCCAATCCCAACTTCTCCGACCGCAAAGCGCTCAACCGACCACGTCTGAGCAAATCTGCGGCAAATCATGTGATGCCCACAAAAACTCGTCACCACATCCCCACGAAACTGATGGCGACGCCAGCAGTCCGCGCTCCGAAAATTCTACAACTTGTGCCTCCTCCACACTGTGCTCCCTCATCTCCGATTTGGAGGACGACTCTATCATCACTGAGGTGAGTTCCGTCTCCATGCACCCAAGTGATTGGAGCCTCTCCTCCCAACTCACCGCCAAATCGGACCAGTCCAACCAGGCGCCGGAGAAGTTCAAAGCCTCCATCCTCGAGTCGACAATGAATCTCATGAAGTACCGTCTCAACTATCCCCTTCTCTTGGCCAAGTCTCGTCACCTCACCAGCACGCAAACGCTCCTCCATTGTGCGCAAAGCCTTGGATCGTTTGCCGAAGAGGTTTTGCGCAAACGCGCTGATCGGGAGCCTCCGAACGCAGTCGCTAGACCAAGTGCCCTGGATGCTGCGTTGTGGCACATTAAACACCAGTGGAAATGTCGTTACTACACCCTACTAGATGCTGTTGACCTGCTCTACAAGGACTACCAACTGTTGCACCACGTCAGTGCAGATCAGAACCAGCGTAGCCACCACGTCGCGTTCCCCCAACGCCTTCTCTCCGGCTATTCGGTGGATAGCCTTGCCGTGGAAAACGACAAAAGCATTCAAATTGGTGTGCTGGCTGGTGCCGACCCTGTCACCCACCTGGCCAATCGCATCGCAGAGCACACAGCCGCCTGCCCCCAAGTCCATGCCTGGCCACATCGTTTCAATGCCTCCGTGTGTTTCATTCTCGACGTCATCGCACAGTGTCGTTTGTTGCGTGTGCAATTGGACAAAATGACTGAATTCCGTGATCGCGCATTTCGACTGACAACACAGGCTAGGGAGCAACGGGATCGTCTGAGGAGATACATGGTGGAGCAACGGACAGGCATCGCCGAAGTCGCCAAATCGCTCACAGAAGTGCGCGAGCGAATCACACACATGCAACGAGGACCACCGGTTGAAATCAGACACATACAGAGTCTCTCGCAGGAGGAACAGAATGTGGTGCGAACTCAGGAGAAAATAGCCAATCAACGGTCGCAACTCTCGGTCCTGGAAACGATCCTACGGGAGGAGGAGGCGAAACGTCGGTATATGCACAACCGACTTCAGGAAATCACCGGAAACATTCGCGTCCTCTGTCGACTGCGACCGCATAGTCCGTCGCGGAGGCATCCCATCGACTACCTCAAAGTCACCTCCGACGACAAGCTGTTACTCTGTCCTAACGAAATTCCTGAAATCCTACTGGATTGAGCTTATTTCATTCCTTAACACGTTTTGTTGCATTTTAATAGTAGTTTTTGTTGTGGTCGCTTTTCGGCTGTATAGTTTTTATATCTTATTTTCTCTCTGTCGGCCGGAAATATTTTTTTCCTAGTCAAATTTTACGCCTTCATCTTCTGGCTTTAGGTATGTTTTGGATTTTGCGAATCTTCATATTTAACTTCTAGCGAACCTATCTACTTGGAAAATAGATGTCCTTTAATTATTTGGCATTCAATATTCAGACGTTTTAAATGACATTTGTGTATGTCTTTATTTTGGTGTTCGGACTAAATGGATTTTAAAAGTTTTTTTCATTTGTTTTCTTAGCAAATCAGTGAATAATATTATGAATACGTTGTTCGTCTTAATCATACTTTGTGGCTCTAGCTTTAAACAGGCATTCACTTTCGAATAATTGAGCAATGATCAGTATATCTCTTAACATCTCAGAGGGGTCCCAATATTTTCTAATAATAGCTCCTTACTGTGAAAATTGTGGAAAGTAGCAGGTCTTTTCGGCAAGCTTTTGTTTTGGAGTTGATTGCAATGTGCAGTGAGAAACCTAGAAAACTTGCGTTCGAAAACAGTCCAACTCTTGCTTAGCTTTGTAATCTCAAGAAAGCTGATTTTTTTAGCATGTAACCTTTGCATACAGAAAAGAATGTAACCCAGTAGTGTGTAACATCTTGTGCTCTCGGTCGGAGCTTCCATAACGCGTACTCGGCAAAGAAATGTCGATTACAAAGGAGCCCATTTGATATATTACATTCAACTATGATTACTGTTGCAGAACATGTATTTTTACCTGTTTTTTAGAAACGCGTCTAATAATTAGGAAATCAGGAGGGTGAAACTCATGTTTGGATTGAGGCAACATGGGACCTTTTATATCAGCATCTGCCCTAAGTCACAGAATATGACACCATTCTCATAAGCTTACGCGTCACTTAAGGTTAAAATTTGTTTGCCAGATGCAGTCTTGCAACTAATATTCTATAATTTGTGGTAGGAATTTAATCGAACTGCGTTTTAAGGTCATTAAGTTGCAACTGGGTACCTGTAATTGGTGCATTTTAGAAGTCGTCTTTGTTTTTGTGCTGGGTGGGCTCTTTGTCTCTTGTTAGGAGTATAAAGTTATGGACCGGATGAAGAAAGTCATGTCATGGTCTAACAGGTTTGTAGACCCGCTTTTTCGTTCTCGCAACTTTGGCATATTGCTCAGTCCACACCCTTTCCCCTGGTTTTGGTTTTTCTTATTGGAATCGAAATTCGTCGTGTTACGAATCTTGCATCCCTCCGTAATATGATCTGATTTTGTTTGCGATGTTTTATTTATCTTGTTCTGTGGAATTTTTGTTGATATGGATGGAAATAAAGCGCTGACCTTCATGTAATTCAACGTAGCATTATTGCGCTTAAATATTTAGGTCGTATGATTTAACTTGGAAATTATCAACAATTATTTGTACTAATGAGAGTTTTGATATCTAGCTTTTTTAATACAGTGCATTTTAGCTCTTGAACTTTTGTAACTTAACAGTTTGATTCATTGGCCGCGTGTCTTATTCAGTTGCGTTCACATTTTAATGTGACATTTTTTTTTAGGTTGGTCGAATTTTCGTAAATTCATTTTTAGGCCGCCTGAACTTGTCTCTGTTCTACCGCCATATTGCAACATGATCCTCACTAATGTAGAAGAGATTCGGCCTCGCATTCACGATTACCGAAAACAGCTAGATAAAAGCACCAATGTAAATTTTTCTTATCTACGCTTGGCACAAATGTATTTTGCATTTACTGCATTTCTTCCTCTTCAGCTTTTATTATCGTCCTGGGGCAAATTTGATTCAGGGTGAGTTTGTTCATATCCCTCACCAATTCATTTTACCCTTTCTGCCCATTTTAGAAATATATGTACAAAGTGTCCATTGTGGTGTCTGATAAAGACACAAGAGGTGTTGGTTAGTGCGCAACGCAAGTTCTTAGAGGGGAGCGTCGGACAGCTCATTAAAAGTCTCAAAAGTTGGGAGGAAGAGTGTTCTCAATTGCTGAAAAAGAAATTGGATCTACAGAGGGCTTTGATGGACATGAATAAGGTGAGGGACAAACAGCGTCAAGGAAGGGACAATGAAAGTGCGAAAAACCTAATTAATTTCACTGAATGTACCTACAATAGTCAAAGGGTGCGTCAAAGTTTGCTATTTCTTCTGTCGCTACTGTTTTACCGAATCTGCCATTTATGTCTTCGCTATAGCTGTCAGAACGAGAATTAATTTATGTTACTATTATTTTTGACTGCTTTATTTACCATCCGCGGATTATTTCCGATTGCGATTACAAGCGTTATTGCAACAACCTTGTCCATTTAATGAATTTTTTGCAAAACTCTTCTAAAAATGCACTTGGAACTCCTTGAGTTGGAGACTGGACATACAATGGGGATAAATTTGCGCATTTGGTAAACCTCAGAGGAATTTTTTGCACTTTACATCATTTTATATGTATTTAAAGACAAAATATTCCCAACAATGAGTGGGCAATCACACGTCTTTTGCGTTTTGAAATATTGTTGAAAATAGGCTCAAATGGTTTTACAGGGTAGCACATCCATAGCTCGCCCACTGGGTGAATGCTTTCAAACTAATAAATGGGACCAAAATGTTTTCCCGCTTTGTGCGAGTCCGTAAATAAACTAGTTGGATTTTCTTGCTTATGTCTTATAATTGAGCTCACATGCGGTTGTCACCAAACGAAAAGTTGCGGTATAGTTAACCTGAGATTACCAGGTATTACCTTGCTTTAGTTTGCTTTAAAACGATAAAACTCTGTAACTTTTTTGTTTTAAGACATTTATTGTTCATAACTTTATAGTTGCTTTTCATTTAAGCCAAATTCCTCTAGGAACGGCTAACGGTACCATTGGTAGAAATAGAATTTCAACATTTGTTTCGTAGTAAAACCGAACACATATTTTAACGTACGTCCCTTTTTTTGCGAAACTCTGACAGTAAAGTTGGTCCATTTGCATAGCCAAGGCTGGGTAGCAAGATGCTCTTAGAATAGACATTGAAGAATATTAGTTTGCAAATCTAGCCTGCACCCTTCTACGCTGCAGAAAAACAATTTGAGTAGATTATACCTCTTTTGTAGGAGGATTTAATCAAGGATCTGTCTCACTATGTTCAATCGGAAATGAACTACCAGGCGAAAATTAAGAATTTCCTAGAAGAACAAGTAAAACTCCTGGATTCGTGCAGGGCGAAAACGGATAATCTCCTGAATACAACCTGTTTAACCTCAAGTGGGTGTACGAATTTAGCACATTTTTATCGTCTAACATGATTTGGTAGAGGAGATTTCAAAGTAACTGCTTGCTTTAGAAGTTTTGGAAACGGCTTTTGATCATCATGTTTCTTTGCCTTTAATCCAAACCAATACCTCTTTCTTAAAGGACACGTGTGAAATGAGGTGTCGGATCTAGTAATGATGACATTCGGATAAGTCAAATACAAATATCTTCCCTACCCAAAGTCCATCCCCCATTTCGCTGTCCTTAACAAGACTATTTGTAGTGGTTGCTCAGTTTTGATACTCTACATCCTTTACGCGTTGTCACCATGGTTGCATTTCGAAGTCAACTAGCCACCTAGCCGATCTTAAATGTGCTAATGCGCGAGGCGCGGAAGTACTGAGAATGGGTCTCACAGCAGAATAACGGCGACTCCTACCAACTACTACAGTCCTTGCGTCGGCAATACAACGTCTCATAAATGGAATGTTTTAGAAGCGTGTGTGACTCACGCATCCTCCTCCCGTTCAGCACCACTGTAGTCGAAGAAGATGTCATTGGGCTCCTCCAGAGCACGTTGAACGATCCGTGAAGTGCGGAAGAAGAAGTCGTGAAAGGATTCCGTTTCCATTGCCGCCTGTTTCTCCTCCTCCGTCAACTCACGCGCTAAATACAAGGAGGGCTGCACGTTAAATAACCGTGTGCAAGCAATGATGATCAGAGATGGCAGTTTCCAGTATGAGTGTTTTTAGTAAAAATGTTAGTCGGAATAAGCCTACGTGGCGCAGATTTCACAGGAGTTTCGGGGTGGTCAAATCGGACGGACTTGTTAAGTTCAAGGCTCCTTATAAATTGGGTCACCTCGGGCAGGTGCGAGTCATTCTCGTTGTAGGGAATGGCTAGACAATGAGGACAGAGTCAGCGTTAGTATCACCAAGAGGTAACACTTCTTGAAAGAAACAGGAGAAACAGAAGAAGGAAAGGAGGAATTTAGAATGCAAATGCTAAGCCAACCTCCTATTTCATCGTCCCATTCAAAGCTTTGCAGTCCGAGAAACGAGCGTGAAGTATCATCGTTCCACCTCTCTATGGTGGGAGCTAGCATAAGCGGTGAGTGGTTTGCAAGCAGGAACTTACAATTCACTTTGGGAAGGTACTCCTGGTCAGTTTGGACTTGTTTTGAATAAGTGATAAGTTCTTGCGAGTCAATGGAGCACTGATAAACCTTTGACAATGATAATTTTGGCTGGGGTCTACCTTCCACTGTGTCGGAACTAAGAATTAGCACGGAACCAGAAAAGGTACATAGAATTCGAGTTAATTGAGCTGGCTGATTTTGCCAATTCGTCGTGACCCAACCTCCCATTTGTTCCAATGTTACTAGTAACACCAAGTTCTTTCAAAATCCCATCAACGGATGGTTTTGGAACTGGAAATCATATTCAAGGAATACGGGGACGGAAGCACTTACTGGCGTTTTGGCCTTTCCTAAACTTGAATGTTCTAGCAACTGCAAGGCAAACATTTTATATCCAAAATCTGATGTCTCTTTATTTGCTAGTTTCCTTTCAGTCGACTCAGTCATTTGCTTTTGAACTGCTTGGTATTGATATCCGTGCAATGGAGTGTAGATTTTTTTGTTTTCCTCATTTAATTAGCCTACTGCTGTTATTGTATCTACTCCTGGTATTCTGCTCTAGTATGGAGAGCATGTTATTACAAACATGCAGCAGATATGGATGGCAAAAGAGGATGGACTTATAAATTCTTCGTAATAATTGTTAACCTGAAAATTTCCCTTTTTATATGCGATTCATGTTTAATTAGCGTACATGCTTCTAGCGAAATTGGAGGATCAAATGGTATGTCGTAGAAGCATCTTCTTTGACTGCTTGTATTTACGAACTTAAAATGGTATTCACCCACCGTTCATTCCAACGTAAATAGTACAACTGTGTTTAAACTGTACTGTCAGTTCGTTTGCCTCCTAATTCACATGTGTATATGCATCGTGTTTTGTTTACCTTTACCAAAGTAACGGCGTAGGATCGTTACAATTGACATTATTGCAGCACCTAACGAAAAATTACTAAATTATAGCACAAAGTGCTAGTATAGGGGGAATCACTTTGCTATTCTCCGACCCACTTACATTGGGGTATTGGGAATAAACATTTGATACCTAGTGAAAAAGGCACTCCTCAATTTTATCATTAGAGCAACATGCTGAAATGTTAAGTATTGAAGATGCGCACACATAACCGTGAGATGTATTGTCATGGCCTCGAGTATAGGCGCTTTTGACGGGCCAAAACGTTGGGGAAGAATTCGTATGCTTTTGCCGGTTTTGAACCTATTAGCAACATTCTTTAGAAGTCACATTCGTTCGCACTGATTCATTGATGTCTCATTTTTACTCAGCTTTTGCGGTGGAGACGCCATCAATTAGCTACTTCGGCTCAAGTCTGCAGAATCACTTGGATGACCAAGGCTACTCAGTGGTGTTGAAAAAATGTCTCTCCTACCTAATGAGGAGCAAAGCCTATACAAAGGAGGTGAGTAATTTCTCACCCAATTGGAAGCATCTTCAAAGATCTTGGACTAGCGATCTTTGTATGTTTATTG
The DNA here is from genome assembly GCA_001870725.1 of Taenia solium. Taxonomy (NCBI): domain Eukaryota; kingdom Metazoa; phylum Platyhelminthes; class Cestoda; order Cyclophyllidea; family Taeniidae; genus Taenia; species Taenia solium. The sequence goes on along the minus strand of MIEF01009222.1, from coordinate 55,836 downwards.
CCCTTGAAGTCGTCTTCTTTGATAGTTTGCATAGTATTTACACATGCCTCCATCCATACGTTAGAACGCGGCCTCAAGAATTATTCTGAATTTACCCATTAAACCTAGCTATTCACATGTCTGTTCGACAACCCATTCACAGATTCATTTATACTTGTATGCATCAATACAGGCAGCCAGCGGAAAACCTTCCACTTCCCCTTCCATCCCACAAAATTGCGCCCATTCAGATGTCTGCATGTGTCAGACTCTTCCACACCTTTACATACCCGATTCCATCCATCCATCCGTCCATCCATCCCCCCGTCTATCAATCCAACCATCCATTTATGTATGCCCTCATCCTTTCCCTACTTGTCTTGAAAAAAGAATCGGCTGTTTTATGCACGAAATCCTATTATAAAATTCATAAATGAAGTTTCTCAACACACATATGTTCCATCAGTGCCTTTGGAATGCTAAATTTCCCACTCAATTAGAGCGCCATAGACTTACGGGGAACCTGTTTACTTGACAATTATGCCAAGCTCAAGGCACACCACTCGCTTTGAAGCGCATCTGACAGTCTCCAAGGCGGATTATATCGGCACCCTTACCAATCCGTCAGGATATTGCCTAATTCTAATCATTGGTGAAGAGGGAGGCGGATACGGTGGTTCACAAATAAAGGCAACCCTGCGCCCAGTCCTCAAATTTAAAGACCAACACACCCGCAGCATGAACCCTTTCGTAGTGCATTCTGTTCTGTGCAAACACTTACATCCACAAGCATTCTGTGACTCACACCATACCACCTCGTGTTGACACCACCGAATGCCTTTCTCCACATCGTCACAAACCTCCACTTCTCCTCTGCCAACCCAACCAACTGTCACTTCGCACACAGCCGCACAACCACACAATCGCATATGTCTATCATTACGCCATTTCACTGACGTATGGCGACGTAGTCAAGAAAGGTGTCAGCTTCCACCTGATTCCATTTCGCATAGCCTTACGTCATGTCATGTCATGTCCTGTCATGTCACCGGTGGTTGCTTTGGCTGGTGGCTAGGTGAGTAGATAAGTGCTGAGTTTACTAACCTTTGGTTAGTTCGACACTCGCTTATCAGATGACTGGGTTTAAAAACCATGAAGAGCTCATTAGGGGTAGCATGGAAAATCTAGAATCATGCCCAGTCGAGTAACAAATTGGCAGAAAGCCAATTATTTGGCAGGAAAACGGGATGGCTACTATTTGCATGGAGTGCTTGCTCACCGTGCCACAGTTAGTCGGCTGTAAAAAGGGGATAACCACAGAAGTCGGATGAAATCGGAGCAAGGTCAGTATCTGGATATTCCCAATCGTGTGATAATCAGCCCAAAAGCATGCCTCTCCCTTTGTAATGTAAAAATTGGGCGATACAAACACGCGCGGTGTTTGTTATAAATGGCAAAGTTTGTGCTCTTGGGAGACATCAATTCAATCGCGTTTTTCACGTTGTGCCGCCTGGTGTTGATAGTGATGCTACCGGGTCATTCTAATGTTGTTACAATCAGTCACCGACGCTTCGTACTTCACCTAATAGACAAATTGGCATGTCACGGTTTAACTGCGAAGTAAGTGGTTTCTTTAAACTATCCTTTGTATGTGAATTTTCCAGTTTGAAGATTTGCCTTTCTCAGTGGAGAAATGACAAATCAGTCCTGTGTCATGGATTCACGTATTTATAATGCAGTGCTCAACTGTCACCAGTTTTCATTCATTTTTTCCTCATCAAATTCACCACGCTTCCTCCTGTTTGCTTGCTCACGTTTTGGCAAAAGTGCAGAGACGGAGCTAGAAATCATTCCTCATAGGGTTTACGCCCTTCAATCTTTACATTCCCTATTTTACTTACTTTATCCTGATCACCACAATTTGATTGAATAACATTCAGGCTAAAACATTGGACTCTGAAGTGGTCTACCTCCAGTTCTCCTCTCTTTTTAGGGCATCTTTCGCATTGCGGGTCAAGTTACTCATATCATCCTTCTTCGAGTAAGTGTCTAATTGTTTTCGACAACTTCTTTTGATTTTTGGCCTTCAATTTTGTCACTGGTCTTCAAATCTGTGGATCATTAAGATTTGTAAACGTCTTATTGGCTATTTTTCAGGAGTATTACATTTCCATCTGTTGAAACATGTATCCGTTCAGTTTGGCTGCCTTCCTCAATTTCGTACAGAAGTATCTGGTTTTTTTAAATGGGTTGTGCCATACAACCAACTTAGCGTGTGGAAATTTAACTTCCACACGATTCGCCTGTGGTTATTTTTCGATGGAGCAAAGTACCTGCAAAGTAAATGCATTAGCATTTAGTCTGAATTAAAAGCTCCTTTTGACACTCTTGAACCTCTTCCACACTCCAACGTTCAACAGTTGAACACGGTTATTATTGCCATCATCCTGCAGTGCAGGTTTGCATTTTTTTTTTCAGCTCACAGGTGTGCCTCTCTGTGTATGCATGTGGTTTCAAGTCCTACCCGCTTCTTAAGTGGTCTGTGCACGCTGTGTGTACTAACCACACTACATTGTCTCTCGCTGTGTGTGTGCATGTGTGCGCGTGTATGGGTTGCCACTGATCTCACGCACCAACGGTTTTAGTAAGCTAATGCAAATAAGAGTTATTAGTTGCATATTCATGCATCCAATTTTTGGGATAAAGAATTGTTAAATGGATTGAAAAATCATATTGACAATTTACTGCTTACCCCTCTCAAGGTCACGGGTGTTTGTGTTACAGGATATGGTAAAAGTTAATTGCATGGCGTGTTGGTCCATTTTTGTGCGTTCTGTTTACTTCAAAGGTCTGTAGTTCTGGGCGAACTGTAGCCGACTTCGGTGTGAACATTGATGTCACAAGTTGTATCATCAGTACTAAGCTCTGCACTTGCATTCCAAAATCACAAATAGTGATGGGGGAACGTTAGTCATTTAATCTGAGGAACCGACCGGGTTGCCTCATATTTGCCCCATAATAACAACTCTCCCTTGAATCTGAACGTTCTGCTACTATTTTTCATTTAATAGTTACGAATCATGACTTGTTTAGGTGTATTCAATTATTTACCTCTACCCATGTGATTAACAATAGTGTCGCTATTCTTCGCCCTTATTGGCTGTTTAGAGGCCACACTATTTCCAAACGTTTAATTCATGAGAACTTTATCAGTAATTTCCACACACATAAAGACACCGTGAACTGATGCTATCCAACTGGAGTTTTTCTTTTTTGTAAACAGGATTGTTAAAAAATCCAGAAGGGCTAGGACTAGGCCTGAACAGGTACCTAAGATCCAAAATTACTGTCAATTTTTCGCACTGTTTTTGATGTAGCACTTGAATCATTCCTTGAGACAATGTAGCGTCTGAGTATGGAACTAGACATTTTAAGAGCAAGAAGATCTGGGAAACTGCTACGATGCATAAAGAAGTAAGCGCAAGCATAGAGAATAAAAACGATGATGAAAAGCCATAATTGAAATCAACTGGGAGTTTTGCTGTGAAAAATATATTTTAGTAGATGTTGTAATCGTATTTTTTATTTATTGATATTTAAGAGTTAAAATAATAATTTTAGGGTGCTATAGACAATGACAAAGCAGACGATAGCCTACTTGATCTCTGTGGGGTCGACGTGATTGTGGACGTGCTGAAACAGTACCTGCGGGAGCTTCCTGAACCCCTTCTAGGCAGCGAATTCATAGAAAATTGGCCAAGCAAAGCGTAGGTCACTAAAGAATTTTGTCCCTCTTAAATCTAGCTTCTTTTTGAATAACACACTTTGAAGTTGCTTTAATTCGCAAAACTACCAACTTGGTTTCTTGGGACTCACACTTCAAGTGGTTTGAACACCAATATGGCCTAACTAATCCAGTGTATTGTTAATTTCCACATGTCATGCTTTAGCTAGTCTGATGTAGTCGTGTCTGTAAGAAAGGATTTGTTGTACACCTTTATCCACTAAAAGCAATGCACGAACTCATGTGAATTTGTCAAATGTGTAATTCAATTCCAAGTGCCTCTTTAAAATATCGTAATCAACACATGAATCGGGATTGCTAAGTTTGGAGAACCTTATGTAAATTTGGCTATGCAGGAGCATAAGGGTGATAAGACACGGTGAGGAGCATTCTTTGCCGGCCATTTGATGCCAAAATGCCTACGCGACTCGCTATCGTTCTTCATCCATTCGTTTCCACGTCACTCAGTCCCATAAATAGATTGGTGTGTTGGCGCCTAGTCCATTGAAGCAAGCAGTCCATTCAAAATCTGGTGTTTCTGTCGTGGAAATATGTGCATCCACTTCTGCTCCTCTTCCACAGAATCATCCCAATTCTCTTTCACCACAAGGTAGCTTATAATTATTACTCTTCTTTACCACTTATTCGCGTAAACGATTGGTGGGGACCACTATGGGATCAATAGAACACTCACGATGCTCGTGTTGGATATCTGACTGACTCATGACAATGACCTCAGCACTCATCCACTCACCTAGCCACCAGCCAAAGCAACAACCGGTGACATGACGTAAGGCTATGCGAAGTGGAAGCGGGTGGAAGCTGACACCTTTCTTGACTACGTCGCCATACGTCAGTGAAATGGCGTAATGATAGACATATGCGATTGTGTGGTTGTGCGGCTGTGTGCGAAGTGACAGTTGGTTGGGTTGGCAGAGCAGAAGTGGAGGTTTGTGACGATGTGGAGAAAGGCATTCGGTGGTGTCAACACGAGGTGGTATGGTGTGAGTCACAGAATGCTTGTGGATGTAAGTGTTTGCACAGAACAGAATGCACCACGAAAGGGTTCATGTTGCAGAACACACAGAAGAATTGCACAACCTGTTGCTTGCACGCATGTTGGCCTTTAAATTTGGCGACTAGGCACAGTTTTATCTTCCTTCGTGTTAGCACAGACGATTAATTCCAGGGGCAGAATCAATAGATCCAACGATTCAACTGACGCCTCATTGTAGATGTGTGGAAGGTAAACTAGATGACTTGCGTACTCCTTTGGACTCGTTGGCTTGAACAGTGTCTTATTTTGAAATGTTCTACAAAATTGAGTATTACTTTTTAAAAGATCTTAACATGATTCCCTATGGGAGTTCATTTTGAGCCGTGCTTCCTCTATGGTTTCATTTCATTGAACTCCTCAAACTAGACTCTTGGGCGACAGAGATGGGTGGAAGGATGGATTAACGGATGGAGTGGCTTATGACCAATGGTTTCTTGCAAATCCGTAGAGAGACCTTTGGATCCATCGATGTCTGCGTAGAAGAAATCTATAAATACGCTGGTGAATAAGGGTGTGAAAAGATGGCAACACCACATATGATGACCTTGGTGACAAATGAGTGATAAAATGTGTCAGTTGAGACTTGTCAGTTGAAGTTGGTGAAGGGTTGATGGATGCTTGAATGGGGCTGCAACGAATTTGTGGATGGTTTAAATGGGAGATAGCGAGTGGGTGTGTGATTGGGTATCCTTTATTTTGGCAGATTTCCGCGAATTCTCGTGGTACCTTTTATTCATAGTAGGAAACCATGTCCCGTGAAGGGGTAGGTGCGCAAAATAGTTAAAATCAGTCAGGTGGATTTGGTGCTTATGTGTAAATCAGAAATGAACGAATTCATGCTGAAGGACGGGTCCAGGATGGATGAGTCAAAGTATTCTCCTTTGTCTACGCAGTCCAAACACATGAAAGGGAGTGATTTAATTCCCACATTTCCTGGGTTTTCGGTCTACTCTTCAAATTGAAATCATGTTTCCTTAAACATCTTAAACAAGAACTCATTGCTTGAGTAAGGTAATAATAAGTTTTTCGTCATTTGTGGTGCTATTGGGATAATGTTCGCTAGTTGTTCAAAGTTGTTTTTACACTTTGCCATTCCACTCTTGGATTGAGACGTTTCCCAAATCTTTGCGTCAATGGCTCAAGGGGAAGGTTCGTTGTTCTGGCGTACATTAGGTGTTGGGGTCTACTAACAGTGAACTAAAGTTCTATGTAACTCAATATTTGGGTCCTTCGCATTTGTGATTGTTTATGTGGGCAGAGCACCCATATCTTTCTCTCTGGCAGCATTAAAATGCGGGCCACACTGAATGAACTGCAACCTTTGATTATTTATTGCCTTCGTATTTTCTTCCTCTAGACCGCCCCCTACCAAGATCATTTCGATGATGCGCGAGCACCTACCAGAGGCGAATCGGAAGAACTTCTTACTCCTTCTTCAATTTCTCTTAAAGGTGTGCAAAAACGAGGAGGCCTCAAAGATGTCAGCGGATAACCTGGCTCTCACGCTTTGGGTTAATCTTTGTCCTAATAGGTAAGTTTCCGCCCTGCCTCTCAATGAGGTGAGCTTGTGCCAGACCGAGACTTAGCATTATCATCACGCGCATTAGTGAGTGGCAGGCTTGTCCTGTCGCTACACACAGTATTTGGTGTGGATCGGTCCAGACACCGCCAGTCCGGCTAGCGACAGCGTTAGTAAAGTACGAACTCACGGACATACATAGAGGGCATTAAACGCAGTATGGCGCCGGCGTACTTAACAATGAGGTACTTGAGTAGCGTAAACTTATCACCTAGCAGTGACAATCGGAGTTGTGATAATTCCATTCGCAGCCCTCAGCAGAGCTGACATTTCTGTGAACTCATAATTGTAAATGAGGTGATTCTTTCAACACCAATGGTGAAAGCAACAAAATCAGTCACGAAATTTATGACTTAGAGCATCTAGTTCACGCTGACTACAAAGGGGAAGCAAAGCAGATTTTCTTAAGATAGTTAAGCGTTAATGACAAACTCCTCTTTTTCAATCGACTTTGAAGGGAAATGAGTTGATAAAAAGGATATGGTTTCCATCTATTGAGGTGTGCCCTATTGTGACCTAAAAAGTCCTTACTAAACTTAAGTGCTTCTTGTACTGGCTATACTTTCCATCTTTGATAAGCATCTTTCCTCTTCCTACCTGCAGTACCATCACAGAAGGTGCCACTATTGTCAAACATCTTTTTACGTACGCTGAAGATCTTGTTGCTAAAGGTAAATTGCACTAAACTTCACTAGTAATAATTATTTTGCGTTATTTAGAGAGGCCCATCTGCAGTTAGTTGAATTGTTATCCCTTGTACGCCCTCTTTGCTTTAGTTGTGGATTGAAAGTTTATCTGAAGTTCGTTCTTTGCCAGTACTTTTAGATCGTGCAGGTTTGTCGACACCTAGAAGAGATAGAATACGGAGGAATGAGATTGCATTAACAAACTATGCATGTGAAGCACGGAATTAGTTAATTCTAGTTTTGGCTCTTCCAAAGTCCAGCATGCATTTCCTCTATCATTTAACACAGCGGACACCAACAGACTGATCCATTTTATTAAAATCTTCTGTACTATCTCCAGAAAACTGCTTTGATGTCCTTGAATCCCTATCCGTTGCGACGATAGCAACACCTCCTATCAAAGTCATTCAAACCATACACAAGCCGCAAAAACCTGAGCGGACTTACCCTATGCGACCAAGGTAGGTTGGTATATTTTCTAATTTCGCATTGGTTTGTGGTGGTGTGCGCAGAATTGGAATTTCGGGAACTATGCATATTTGCCATGATTCAGAGCCTCATAGACGTGCGCTAGTGCAGTTCTTTTTGTAATGTTCCGGTCGATTTTTTTGACACTACTCCCTTCGTACTTGAGATAAGTTGGCAAAGCAGACTAACGCAGGCGTTTTCCTCTTGGTCTTCTGGATATTTTTTCTAGTCACCATAAGATTTTTCAAATTAGTGAGGTTCTAATGAATATTCTACCTGAATGTAAGATCAGGAATCTCATGCCTAGTGCTAAAATAGTACTATTTGTAATGAGCGAATTGTATCATTGGTGGATTCAATAAAAGGAAAGGTGAGCAACGCGCACCGGCTTCCAAATAAATGCAGAAATGTTTTATTACCAGTGACGCTTTTTTCACGATGAGCCATTCTCGAAACCCCTACAGCTAGATAATTTTTAGGTAAACGTCCAATAGTCACACAAAAACGCTTCGTCTAGCATAAGTGTAGGTGCGACTCCACCGGAAACGACGGATGCGAACACATTCATAAATACCAAGCGTTGTCCACCTTCACCCGATTGAAATTCTAAACAATTTTTACCTTGAAAACCCAATGGGAATGTGAGATACATTGGATATTGTATATTGAATAAAGCCGCAGACAATTGAACTTTAAATTGACGCTGGCAGAATTTTATAATTGTTCGTTGTAAGTGTTTAACGACGATTTATGCCCTAAGACACGACATGTGACATTCACAACAAAAATGTTATTCTAACCCAGGTATATGCTTTTGTACGCCGCATAGGCCGATTGGTAGGTTATTTTTTTCAATCTTAGAGAGCTGCAAGGATAGTTTCTCACTTTAAATAGGCCATTGAGAGCCGTTAGCAGTCGTTTAGACCCGTCGAGGCCACCAGTTGAGGCACTATTAAGCATATATTAAGCCTCATTTCAGCAAGTTCACAGGTGCCGGTTGACCGAGAAAGTCCACGCTGTTCTCGGTACAGCCCAATGCATACCTAAAGTACACATGCTTTATATATATGCACACATAAAGCGCACATACGCTTTGGCTTATCCGTGCTCTCTTGAACCCATCTTCATACCCTCAGTTGTTGATTAAGTCTGATGAAAGTTAGTTAAAAGTATATGCTTTTTAAACTAAGGTAAACACAGTCCCAAAGATGTAAAGGCCTTCAAAATACCTGACATCAGACATATCACCCAAAAGGTTTCAAAAAATGTGATGTTACCAGCAGATCACAGAGTGGCAATGCATCACGTCAGGGGAAATCCTCCATGAGTGATAGTACAGAAGCGCGTATCTCTATTGATAAAGAAAACAATTCGAGATTAATGAGTCAAAACCAATTTTGCATGACACTTAACGTGACTGATGAAGAAACGGTTACTGTTCCTCCATCAATTGAGAAAATCACAGTGTAAGCTATTAAGTGAATGTGCCAAGTGCTAAAAGCTCTAATTACTGTCTATCTGTTATGTATTGCCTTCGAATGGGTTATAAAAACACACCGCCGCCTCATCCGCAAGTTGTGCGCATTTATTGCATCGTAGATGGACAAGTTTACTAATGAATACCTTGTTGAAAGAAGAGGAAGCATTTTACAGAAAATGCACGAAGTTTGTTTGCAATGCATTCTGAATGCCACAAAGAAGTACTTGTTGGGCGATAATTGGACAAGGGGAGATGGCTTTTGAACTTTGCATTGAAAAATAAAGGAAGTTGTGGACGGATTAATTCGCGTTACCTGCTGACTCAATCAACTTATTAGTGGACATTTGGCACTCATCCACTCACCTAGCCACCAGCCAAAGCAACAACCGGTGACATGACGTAAGGCTATGCGAAGTGGAAGCGGGTGGAAGCTGACACCTTTCTTGACTACGTCGCCATACGTCAGTGAAATGGCGTAATGATAGACATATGCGATTGTGTGGTTGTGCGGCTGTGTGCGAAGTGACAGTTGGTTGGGTTGGCAGAGCAGAAGTGGAGGTTTGTGACGATGTGGAGAAAGGCATTCGGTGGTGTCAACACGAGGTGGTATGGTGTGAGTCACAGAATGCTTGTGGATGTAAGCGTTTGCACAGAACAGAATGCACCACGAAAGGGTTCATGCTGCGGGTGTGTTGGTCTTTAAATTTGGGGACTAGGCGCAGGGTTACCTTCCTTGCTTCGTGTGTGAGTTGAAGTGCGCTCTCTTTCATGCTTCGTTATCGTTATCCTTCTCGACCTCGTCACTACCATTGATTAGAATTAGGATTGGAATTAGTTCCATCGAGGAAGTTGGTGAAATCTCTCTTGTAGGTTCTAACATGTGCCTAGAGATCGGTATAAGTGTTAAATCATTAGGTATTTAATGTGTCTGTAGTGTTTTCATTGGGATGGTAGTATTGCGCACTAAAGTTACTGATAAAACATTTACGTGTATCGAGGAAGTTCGCTGAGGCATTACACAGTGCGTTTTGTGTAGTGAAGAACGGACTGGTTATTTTTAAAAATAAGCTGGAAATTGACGAATGAACGAAAGATTGAAAGGACACAGGAATAGGTGGATGGACTGATGACTATTTGGTTTGAGAAGAAAAGGCAGCTACAAAATGAATGCACTGGCAGTTCAAATGATTGGTTCTGGAGTGAATAGATCTATGCATTAATGGTGATGCGAATATATTCGAATGTGGTTATCTTCGTGTCAAAGGATAAATGGACTCATCTAAGAAGACCTCTTAATGGAGGTTTTGAGAAGGAGTTATTTGTGGATGTAATTAGGTTGGCTAAATGCTCGGAAAAGTGTGAGGTATGTATGGTCGAATGGATTCACTTTCGCAGAATAACTGTGTGAGTGGAAGGGTTTTTGCTGGATGTGTATATTGGTACATAAATTGACCATGATCCAGGTTTTTTTCGCCCATCTGAATTATTGCGGATTGTCTTTAATATCGTTTTTTTCACAATTTCACCTCTCCCTGAAGGCTAAAAAAACCTAGTCATCCTAATTCGGGGGGGCAATTCACGTCTTTTGTTGTGCTTTGAACTCAATAAATTTATTTGTGGTACGATTTGGCGCTATTGGCTATCAACAGACGTCACATATTTGTGACGTGGCCTTACAAGTGGTAATGAATGTATTGACATGTCCATAGTTTGACGAACGGAAGGTGTATTAGCACTGCATCCAAACAAAATCGAAAATAAAGTTTCGTGTCAATTAAAATGAGCTAAGAGTCGACTTTTGATTGATGAGTCGACTGTAGTCCTCAAATCGCCTTTGAATAAAGCGATGTCTTGACCGGTTTGACGCACACTACAGATCCATAGACAGATTGCTAATCGGTTTCTTGATGTTTTAGTGCTCCAGAGATCTCTCAGAAAGTACGGCCTTTGGCACCACCACCACCACCCATCTCTGCGCCAAACTATAGTCCTCAAGTATCCGTGAACGAAGCTGGGAACCCTTCAGCCGCTAACATACAACCCGGTCCCGTCGGAGATGCACCATACCAGCAACAGCAATCACTACCTAACGTTCCGGTGACTACCTTCGACAACAGCAGTTATCGTCGTGCTTGCAGTGCGTTAGAAACAAATGCAGAGAAGGGGGTGCCAAAAACACCGCCACTGCTGCCAAATCCAGCCCCACCTCTGTCATCGAGTGACACTTCCGTTGGGCGTGAGCACTCAATGGTGATAGCTTTTGACACAGAATCGCCACGACGTGAAGGCACACCATCGCATCCGACCTCGGTGGTCAAGGATAGGACGGAAAATAAAGAGGAAGGGGAAGAAGAAGATGATGATGAATCTGAGGGAACGACTTCTTCCGAGAACTCAGTAAGCCCAGAAACTTCCACAACGGGTTCGCCACCAAAGGTTGTGGATAAGCACAAGCAAGAACAAGAAAATAGGAACGATGCAGAGACGTCAAAGAAGAAGAAAGAGGAGGTAGAGAAAAGGTCTGAAAAATCGTCATCCGTGAAGCATTTGAAGACGGAGGAGGACGGTAAAAAAAAAAAAGAAAAGGCTAATGTGAAAATGCGGTCAGACGGGATTGACGCGCATGGATCTCGGAAGGCCGACTCCTCGGAAAACGTGACTGAGTTTATATCTAAGAAGCAAGACCTAGATCAGAAGTGCGCCTCCTCTGGTGGTTTCCTTGGATCGAAGAATATCTCGAATGCGAGTGCAGATGAAGTCGGCTCCCCAAGAGAGCGAAAAAAGTGACTATGAAGTGACCTCTCTATTCTCTTTTCCTTTGTTCTTCTTACCCCTGCCTGCCTTGCTTCCAGTTCATTCCTTTCGATTTTTCACTCCATCAACTACCAAGTCGATACCTCTTTTTTTACTTATTTTCACATTTTTGTGAAATCCGCTTTTACGTAGGATTCGCTTTCTGCATTTTGGTCGTGTGTGAGGAGGGGATTTGGTAGTTGCAGCCAATCTAAGTACTATGACCTTGAACAATGGTGACAGCTGATAGTTTTCGAACATGAAAAAATTCAAGAAACGTGGAAACCAGTTTTCTAAATGTAATTCAATAGCTTCGAGTGCTTTTAACTAAAGGTCATTTATTTTAACGGCAGGCAACCTCTTGAAGCAATACGACCAGAGATTGCATAGAGTGTACAGATGTAGGGTTGTGAATTTCGGCCACCATGAAGCATGATTAACTGACAATCCAAAAACTTTTTCCTGGCTCTCACCTCTCCATGGTCCTGACGCATGACTTAATACATTTGATACCTACCTCCTTTCTTTTTGAAAAGCTAGAACACTGCTTTTCGGAATCAACTGAGTTTAGGTGAATCACAAAAAACGTGACAACTCTTGTTCCCCTTGAACCGGGGACCGGTATGCCAACACGCCTCACGATTAATGGGCTGCTTCATATTCACTTCCCATAATCTGATTGGTGCACTTCCGTAAATAACGTACTTTTGACTGCTCAACTTTCCAAACCGATCAGTCAGTAGGTGTACAAATTTGTTTTCAGTTTGCGTATCTAACGCTTAAACGGGAGTAGTTTCGTCGACAATCCAAGTGGCTTCCCAACTATTTTGCTTTAACATACTATTACAACGCAAAATGCAGACTGTGCCATGATTTCATGCATCATGCAGGCGGACGGTAAGCGTAGCAGGGTCAAATGTTTCAATGAACACTGAACACACAAGTCCGCAATGTCATCATCAATGCCACTCGTGTACAAATTCATGCATTAATACTCGGCATAATTGCGCCATTGCACATCAGTTAAAAGTCACTCCAGGCGGGAATCACGGATGTACGTTTGCATACTGCTTTGGGATTTTCCTGTGGTTAACCCCACATTGCATCCACGTGATCCAGACTTCTATTCTTTTTCGACCCTGAGTTTGACCGTATCACGTGGTTCGACTGCACGTGGCTCCATGCAGACAGACAATGTCATGTGAGGATAATCGCGAGAATTGCCATGGTACTAATTGCCATGGTCACGAATCCAGTGCCACAGTTTGTCTTCACCGGAACCTTGATGAAAATGCACCCTCACCAGTACCCTCACTCTCGACATTGGACGCCTCCTGCAAGCCATCCTCCAACATCCCGCTAGTCTGGTGCTTCCAATCCCAACTTCTCCGACCGCAAAGCGCTCAACCGACCACGTCTGAGCAAATCTGCGGCAAATCATGTGATGCCCACAAAAACTCGTCACCACATCCCCACGAAACTGATGGCGACGCCAGCAGTCCGCGCTCCGAAAATTCTACAACTTGTGCCTCCTCCACACTGTGCTCCCTCATCTCCGATTTGGAGGACGACTCTATCATCACTGAGGTGAGTTCCGTCTCCATGCACCCAAGTGATTGGAGCCTCTCCTCCCAACTCACCGCCAAATCGGACCAGTCCAACCAGGCGCCGGAGAAGTTCAAAGCCTCCATCCTCGAGTCGACAATGAATCTCATGAAGTACCGTCTCAACTATCCCCTTCTCTTGGCCAAGTCTCGTCACCTCACCAGCACGCAAACGCTCCTCCATTGTGCGCAAAGCCTTGGATCGTTTGCCGAAGAGGTTTTGCGCAAACGCGCTGATCGGGAGCCTCCGAACGCAGTCGCTAGACCAAGTGCCCTGGATGCTGCGTTGTGGCACATTAAACACCAGTGGAAATGTCGTTACTACACCCTACTAGATGCTGTTGACCTGCTCTACAAGGACTACCAACTGTTGCACCACGTCAGTGCAGATCAGAACCAGCGTAGCCACCACGTCGCGTTCCCCCAACGCCTTCTCTCCGGCTATTCGGTGGATAGCCTTGCCGTGGAAAACGACAAAAGCATTCAAATTGGTGTGCTGGCTGGTGCCGACCCTGTCACCCACCTGGCCAATCGCATCGCAGAGCACACAGCCGCCTGCCCCCAAGTCCATGCCTGGCCACATCGTTTCAATGCCTCCGTGTGTTTCATTCTCGACGTCATCGCACAGTGTCGTTTGTTGCGTGTGCAATTGGACAAAATGACTGAATTCCGTGATCGCGCATTTCGACTGACAACACAGGCTAGGGAGCAACGGGATCGTCTGAGGAGATACATGGTGGAGCAACGGACAGGCATCGCCGAAGTCGCCAAATCGCTCACAGAAGTGCGCGAGCGAATCACACACATGCAACGAGGACCACCGGTTGAAATCAGACACATACAGAGTCTCTCGCAGGAGGAACAGAATGTGGTGCGAACTCAGGAGAAAATAGCCAATCAACGGTCGCAACTCTCGGTCCTGGAAACGATCCTACGGGAGGAGGAGGCGAAACGTCGGTATATGCACAACCGACTTCAGGAAATCACCGGAAACATTCGCGTCCTCTGTCGACTGCGACCGCATAGTCCGTCGCGGAGGCATCCCATCGACTACCTCAAAGTCACCTCCGACGACAAGCTGTTACTCTGTCCTAACGAAATTCCTGAAATCCTATTGGGACGAGCCTCCTCCATTCTGAAGTCGCTTAAATCGACCACGAATCCAGAGGGCTTCAAATGCTTCATCTTTGACAAGGTCTTTGGTCCTGATGCACAACAACAGGCTGTCTACAGGGAAGTCGATGATTCTATTATCTCCTGTGTGGATGGCTTCAACGTTTGTATAATGGCGTACGGTCAAACTGGAAGTGGGAAGACACACACCATGGTGGGAAGTGCACAGGACCCTGGAGTGAATCGTCGAGCGATTAAACGACTTCTACAGTTGTCCAAGTCTCGAAAACACTGGACCTACCAGCTCTCCATGAGCATGCTTGAGGTCTATCAGGAGGAGGTCTTTGATCTCTTGGTTGGAGGTGCAGTGGACAAGCCAAATGGTGGCGATTGCGTAAACGGCGATCTCAGAAGTGTGCACGGTTTAGATCTCTCGACTCAGAGTCGTCAGTTCAGTCCAACCGGTTTTATGACCTCCACCTCAGGCAACAGCTTCGCACAACCGCGTCCATCACAACAACGACGTCTATCCATGGTGCGACTCTTATCAACACGTGAGGATGAACTGGTGCTGCAAAATCTCACTGAAAAGATTATTGAAAGCGAGGAGGACATGCTTCAACTCCTTGAGTTGGGCGAAAAGCGACGAAGCACCGGAGCCACTCGCCTCAACACTAATAGCTCCAGGTCCCACATGCTGCTCCTGCTGCGAGTCACTGGTGAGCATACAGTCAACAAGACACAGAGTCGTGGAACCCTCATTCTCGCCGACCTGGCTGGGAGTGAGAATGTCGGCAAGTCAGGCTCGGTGGGACGACGCTTCCAGGAGGCCACATGCATCAACAAGTCGCTCTCCTGTCTGGCTCGTGTCTTCGACTCCCTGAGAAAGCGTCTGAAACCAGCCTACAGGGAGACCAAGTTAACTTACCTACTGAAACCCACTTTAGGAGGGGATGCAAAGTGTCTGGTATTGGTGAATGTTCGTAGTGAACCAGAGAACTTGGACGAGACTCTGCGCGCTATCCAATTTGGTCAAGGTGCTCTCCAAGTGGCTCCGTGGAAATCCAGCAATTTGGGAGCTCCACAAACCGTCGGTAGTCGATGCCCAAGACCGCGCCTCCCTTCCCACGTGATCAGTGGCAGTAAAGCCTGTGTTCGAAGTCATGCTAAAACCTCCGTGCTATGACTACAATCCCTTTGTATTTTCGATGCGACTCTTTTCACGTAATGGTGCTGCTGTCGGTAAGGATAACGGCCTAACCTGATGGCGTTTTGCGTGCTCGTAATCGAAGCAATGAATGCACTTCCTGCTTGTCATTTCCCAAAGAAACTGTTAGACCTTTAGGATATCTGCATCTTAATCCATTTTAAGGCCGCTCGTATCTTGAGATGGCAGTGAGAATGCACACCTTACAAATAGACTTTCTCGATCACAAAAGCTAAAAAGTGTTTTCGCACGTAACAGACTCCTTTTAACTACTCATGGGCAATTCATAGTATACCTCCAGCTCTCTAATCCCCACAGCTTATTGTCACTTGCACTGGAAGCATCACCAATTTATTTAATAGTAAATGTTAATTGGAATAAAACCACCAGGTCATATTTTGACTTCTGATCAGCAGGACAGACTTGTGGAATCTAAGTCAGCGCTTGAAAATTGGTAATTAACAGATTCGCTGCTGAGGTCATGAGCAAACAAACGGACCTCCACACCCTCGGGGTGGCGCAAACACCCCCACCACCCGACTGGCCAATTCAGTCATTAGTTGATAAATATAGCCTCAGCTGGGAAACACTACAGCGATTTACCTTTTACAGACAGCTGAATGATTTGCAAAACAACTTAGTGCTATCGCAATTACCAAACACAAAACACCTGTGATTTTCGAAAGAAAACCCTGGCGCCTCGCACATATGGGATGCCGGTGGCGAATGTAGTACATGCTCGAATAGAACGCTTTGCACCGCCACCGCCACCGCCACCACCACCACCACCACCAGGCCTCGATAGTGCCTGGACTAATGTACCAAAGAACGCACTTGAATTTTCAAAAAATTGGCAGCAACAATCGCTGCTGAAGCGGACATTTTTTTCTGATACCAGAAAATGAATTCAAAAGGGCGACTGTTTGCAGCGCTCTCCATGACGAAAATTACTTCTTAACAATCTGAATGACATCGTGGTGATTGACAACATTTGAAAGGCCGACGCGTTGTGGACTAAACTTCACGCTGGTTCCCTAAATGCAAAAAAACAACAGGCATGAAATAAATCCATCTAGTACCAATCGCCAATTTTTAGTCCGCAAGCCCCCTATTCACTACCATGGGCCACCTGAATGCTCAAGGCTTGACAACACAACTGCCACGAACTAGTTTTACTGATTATATTTGAGTAGATGCTTCAATATAAAATCTTTAGGATGCCAGAGGTTGTGATATACAGTTTCATGGACAGACCACTTCTAAAATGAAAAAAAGTATGGTAGAAAAACAGGAACGCCCCCACGATTGCTTGATTACATGAAAAATGAAACACACCAAAGCCTTAACACCTCCGTAACCACCGTCATATACACACATCGCCCCGATTTTCACACCTGAGGCATTTAATGTAGAGGAAATAAGGGCAATCGACGTCCCGTTGAAGCAATAACATGTCAGACCTGTGATGAAATACTACAACTCAGAGCTAAGTAACCAACATGTTTGGTGCTAAGGTGATGGGTGAATGCTTGTAAAATTTTGACTCAAATGCAAACACTCAGGAAAGTTTCAATTCGGAAAAGGGTAGCTCGTATTAAATGATATTACCAGGTGAAAATGTTCGAGACCGACTAATAAGCTGATAAATAACTCACCCAGACGAGAGCATACTTGAAATTGTTTGCCAGCGACCTGTGAATGCAATGGCACTAAGACAGCGAAAAAGAGGGAGTAAGAAAACAAAATTGACTAAGCATAATTGAAAATACAGAAATAAGGCTTACAACATGTTCTATAGTCGCTCCATTGCGTAGAATTATACCCTCATCAAGATCCGGCTTTTCTAGAAAAGAAAGAACCGAATTAAATAAACTACCAACTCGATGGAGTTGCAATATGCCCAATCATCCACTTACGCCCTTGTTTCTTAGTGTAGATTTGAATAAGATCGAGGTACTCCCACAGCACTTTGAGTAAGTAGTCAAGATTGAGATTTAGGTTGCAGCTGCATGACATTGCGTTGAGGAATAAGTACATTCACGCTCACCTGATAACCACCGAATGCGGTTCCCGCGCCAGTTTGTCAACCTCTTCCAGAGAAATTTGGTCGATTTTGTTGTACACCTTCAGAAAGTGTTAAATCAAAGCAAATAAAATCCAATCTTCGAGACATGATGATCAATGGACCTTTTTCAATTATTATTAGATCAGTTTCACCAGTGCATGGCTAAGTGAAGTGGAGGGGCACAGTAGAATGGCTTGGAGATCTGTTTGTCATTAACAGATATTTGATATCGCGTTTAACCATATGCTTAACGACACGATCTACCTTATTCGCATGCTGCAGTTGCGTTGAAGGGTATGGGCTTTCGACCATACCCGTAGACTCCTCTGATACAATGGCATGGCTTAGTGCGGCTTCAGGAAAGACTCAGAACGCTGAAAATCCATTTCTTGAACTTTTGAGCAAAGTTTGTTCTTGAACAGCTGTGCCTAAGAGGCGCACCCGATAAAAAACCATCACCTGAGGCAAAACAGCAAAACTAATCCCAGGAGTTAAATGCACTCGACACAGACGAACACTAAGTGGACAATAAAGCAAATCTTAGAGTTGTAAGTCTTATGACCACCTAAATGAGTGACAATGGCGGAATCAATCTAACACCGTTTATTCCATTAGAACGAATGGGAGCAGCTGTCAATGATGCTTCAGGAGGTTGATGCGAACTGACTGGGCTGTTGACGGAGAGGAAGAAATTCCTATATTTCAGCAACAAAACCTTGAAAGCAAAAAGTTGTACTTAATAAAAGAGATAGACTGCCAGGCAAGGAATGAAAACAAAATGGAAATCCAAGCATAATGGATAATTAAGCTAGGATATTTCAGGCCTCAAAACCAGAGACATACCCCAGATCAAGAAAAAGAGAACACACAAGGAGAACTAAAAGGAAGCCGACAACTAAATCAAATGACGCCAAAGAATTTTCAAAAAATACTTCGTTGATGGAAGCATTGAATATTATAATCTGCCATTCTTTTCCAAGGAGACAAACTTAGCAATAATTTTACTTTTATTCAACTTTTGGCCCTAGAAGCAAAAGAATACAACACTAGGCATCTCCATCGCTACCTAAGCCTTGCTTCCTGGCATCTTTTTCCCGTGTACTTTTAAAATTTCGAGATCAATTAACGAGATCTTGTGCTGCGTTGCTTTTCAATAGCATGACTTTTGACCAACTAATCTTGACTTGCTTCAAGGAAAATTACCTTGTATACCTAGTTTTTCGAGGTACATTGGGTACATAGATAATAGACGTAATTGTATGGAAAATCCGATGAGGGTTTCATCGTGAAAAATTCAAATTACATAGAGCACAATCCTTTAGAGGTAAAGTTACGGACGCCTTAGGAATGTGTAGCAGGTAGTATAGGATCATTTGAAGGTAAAAAAAACGTCCGTTTGTTTGTTGATTGCAGCAGTACAACAGCCATGCCTCATTACAAGTCAGCTGGTAATCATCAAGCAAAGAGGCCATTTCTGCAGTAGGTACAAAGGCATGAGGAAGAAAGTGACAGACATTGAAGCTTATTACCACCTGGTAAAGTATGGCATTTGGCATCCATGTGTTTGCTAGCTTCCACTTCAATTTTCTCTGTCGATGTGGAGGCTGATCAGCTGTTTCATCAATAGAGGCACATAAACCTCCATTACCTGGCAGGAGGAGCTTTCTTGCATGTGATACATCACCGCTGGAACCAAGCACTTTATCCAAACCGTTTCAAAGGGGATTTCTCTGCCACCACCTACCGCACCCTCTGCTAAATGCTGTTAATGCAACCATGAAAGGAACTCCTGCAGCTTCCAAATGTCCATTGATTCCAAATAAGAGAAAAGAGCAATGAGTACCTATCCTTTCAAAAATGCTCGCTTTAAAAATTGCATGCTTGCTGAAGTTCACATAATATTCGGCAAGGCTTTGCAACAAGTTGTAGCAAAGGCCACAGAAACTTATCCAGCTACCCGACACAGGACGAGCCAACTAATGAAAAACTTGGAAAGCGACACTACACCTATACCCTCGCCTCTGGATATAAGACAAGTTCACTGAATGCTCGCAATATCAAATTACTATTTTCAAATTTGAAGACTCGAAACTAAATAAGCTATTAACGAATAAGAAGCAAATACCAAAAACTCACGTAGAGGCATTTCAGGTACACTCGATTGCCCACAATCACATCAATCAGTTGATCCTGCGTAATGTCTTCGCGAATGACCACATCAGCGTTGAAGATTTCTGCCGAGGTTAAGGAATTTCACTGCATCAAAAAGGCGTAACAACGTGAAATAGCAAAAGGATACTGTACTCGTGCAAAATCATCTGCACCATCTTCTCATTAATATGTGTCAGTGAACACATTGAGTTTATTTGCATTCCTCCAGCCTTTTTTTGCTACAGAGGATAAAAAAAATAGACGCACACTAACAAGAATAGCCACATCGTCAAGAAGCGGGGGAAATTCCTCGTATTTTTTCGGTCCATGCTCACACAAACCTAATAATGCGTCTATCGGCATCGTAATGAAATCACACGGTACCAATTGTTGGGTAGATGCTCCCTTCAGAATTGTTTACTGTTGTTACTGTACGTGCCCACAAGGTGATCAAAAAGTTCGGGGAAGTCATAAGCCTATTAACCCTAATCCAGGTCTTGGCACACTTCAAGCAATGTACCTTCCGATCCCGCAAACAAGTGCTTTTGGAACACTCGAAAACCTCAAGGAACCTTTCTCAGAAACGGTACGTAGATAACAGCTAAACCTTAAAACTCGTATAGCGCAAATCCTGCTTCTCGCAGCAATGGTTCCAATAGATGCCATGAAAAACTTCGAAATGCAACAATAGCTGGCGCCCCATTTGCATACCCTAAAATGTTTTTTGCATGCACCAGAAAACAGTGAAAACCTGTGATAATGTGGACGAACTAGGTTCGCTGACGATGATATCAAAAGGACACGTCATTTGAGCGTTGCCTACAGCTTTTTTCCACAGCGATTTTACAAAGGCGAGACAAACCACCTTGAAGTAGACGTTAGGTTTCCGTTGGTTCAGGCGAATTCCCACACTCTCCAACTCCCTCTCAAGAAGTTCACTACACCAAAAGTAAAAAAAACAGGTTTAAAGAGGATTATTTTAGGATAAAGAAACAGCTGTACAGAAACATCACAATCAGACTGAAAAGCGATTTATACAAATTACATATATTGCATATGCCAGGTTTTTCCATTCGCATTCTGAAGACGTAAAAGCAAAGAAACGAACAGTCGTTCAAAAGATCGAACTTAAGCTACCTATAAGTACTTCACACCAAAAACGAATCTGCTAGCCCTTACTGTTTATTTAAAGTTTACAAACTTCGCATACGTGAATGACAACGGTTATTTGCCAAATCAGAGAACCGTACCCTATTGATAAAGGCTTGGGATAAGTGACAGAAATAACAAGACCTGATCGCACAAACAACAATGCAAAATACGGTACATTTTAGAAGAGTCGAAAAAGCCGAATACAAAAACAGCAAAGAATTATGACAAGTTAAAAATGCACTCGAACTAAACAGCAACGAGGAGCCAACGCTTTTGAAGAGAAGTAGGTAAGTAGGCAAGGTCCACAAATACAATGCTGAAGTGATAACGTAATCCATCTTTGAAAACTGATTCATCAAGCTTTTAGAAACCTCTGATCAAGCATTGGCAACTAATCAGGGGATTAGTACAAGAGCTAACTTTGGCGAATGTATTAAAATGGAACTGAATTAAACACCGAAACGATATTGCAACTAACCGTTGAATGAGGGGTTTCGTAGCGTCGATCATCATGAGTATCAGGTCAGCAGTCCTAGCCACCGCAATCACCTGGCGACCACGACCCTTGCCTTGAGCAGCTCCCTCCACGATACCGGGTAGATCTAGTAATTGTATCTTGGCGCCCTCATACTAAATCATGCTGCTAGGGGAAATCGCAAAGGTCTACCTCGATCACACCTGGGACACAAGTGAGTGTAGTGAATTCATAGGCAGCACATTCGCTATTTGCGGAGGTCAGAGCGTTTAGGAGAGTCGATTTTCCCACTGATGGAAAGCCAATTAGAACAACACGTGCATCCCCGGACTTGAGAACGTCGAAACCTTCACCTTTCTGTGACTTATCGACAGGTTTTAGCAACTCAGCCCGATACTTAGCCAATTTGGCCTTCAAAAGACCCAAGTGATACTCCGTAGCTTTATTTTTTTGTGTGCGCGCGATTTCACGCTCGATTTCGGCAATCTTATCGAGAATGCCCATTTCCCGCCTAAAACGAATCAAAAAATGATTCGTGGCTGTGGGTAACGATGCACTTCAAGGGGCACCACCCACATAGCTTATCAACATCATAACTATTCTCCAGAAAGTTCATGTTGCATAAAAAATATGCATGAAGAAAATTACCTTTACACAGGGCAATGCGAAGACCCGAACGCAAAAAAGTCAGCAGACACAGTGCACAAAAGTTGCGTTAACCAATCAAAGATAAGATGTATGTTTCGGCCTTGCATTAGAATTGCTTTTTGAATGCATTAATAAAGCTTGGCACAATAACAAAAGCTTCAAGATGTACTGGACTTCATTTTGTACGCGTGTTTATTAAATCGAACCTGAGTTTAAGCAATCTACAATTTTACTAGTCTTGCACTGTGAAAACGAATGCAGTAGCAAAAAATACGCTTATTCAAAGCCTGTTCTACCAATTCCCTTGTTTGCATCTTGAATTGGTACGAAACGGTGAGGATAAGTGAAGCCTCTGACTATGTCCCTCGCTCATCAAGGACAACGGTTTTGTATCTAAGGTACTAAAGAAGAGGTTAATGAGTCCGTGATTCGCTAAACCACTTTGAACTTTGTTGCCTTTTTTTCAGCTTTATGCGCTTCTTCCTCTAAGCAGCAATTGACACCTGCTTGACTCTATCAAAATACGCCATGTGCACATGTTTTTCGAAAGTGGGACAATAATTTCAAAGAATCAGATATCCATTGCTCTTCATAATGAATGTTGCATCTGAAAATAGCAACAGTCGTCAAATGCACCAAATAATCTTTTAGCAGGCAACTGGGGGATTATTCTTATTCACACAATGTTTTCTGGCCTCCTGTTTGAAGCACATTTGCTGCCCTACAGCAGGCATTTCATCGAAGTGTTTGATCAAACTGCAACAAATTGCTCCATCTGCTACAGTATTGGTCTTTGTGGGAGTGCGTTTACGGAGATAGATGCATTTTTCCCATGTTTACGGGCGTTGTTTTGTTTTGCAGTTGATCTTGGATAGTTGGGATATTTATAAACCTCTCAGATTTCGCGATGGTTGACCAACCATTTGATCCCATTAACGTCAGTAAACGCGCCCAAGAGGCGAATTTTCTTTTTCTTTTAAATGCTAGCTTAGCTGGTCTATTTCTCTAGCGGAGCAAATTGTGGCAAATTGGCTAGCAGACACTTGGTTTCATGGAACATTCTAACATTCTAAGAAATGCTGAGATTTTCTGTGTTGAACAGTCGTTGTGTCTTTACCACAGCGGGCATGAGCAAGTGAAATGACATTTTCAATAAATTTAAGGACCCAAACTCTTTCATGTTGCAGCGGAAGTTTTAACAAAGTACAGCCAGAAATCCGTACAAAGAGATCAGGCTTGGTCGATTCATACCAACATAAGAAATCACATACTATGTAGAATAAGAGCCTTCAAATGGAATAGAAGTTGAAGCAATGGTAAAATTAAATCAAGATTTTGTTGACAGTTGTGTATTCATTCCTTGTTTTGAGTTCGGAGCGCAGATATAATGTGCTAGCTGAGGCGTCGACGGATTTTGAATGCTCAATAGGAGTGAAGAACTACTAATGAATAGAGCTTGGAACGAATTTGCAGCAGATGGCTTTCCAAAATTGCCTTCTTAGTCCCAATTGAGGTGCCGCCCTAGATGATCACTGGGATTGTTCTCCCCTATCAGCTGTTGTAATAGCTTTTTGGGTCCTGAATGAAGTCCCCGTCCTGCATTTGCTGTGTGAAAAACGTCCAGAGAAGAAGTGGCGCGTGGTAGCAAAAACCACCCTCCGGTAACGGTTTGCACGACGCGTTTGATTTTGATGGTGATATATCGCGTAGAGAAGGGCGCTCAATGTTGGGAAATGGAGCGTTATTAAGTTAACCAGAGATTTACATGTCGAGCAAAGTTTTAAGTAGCGATTAATTTGGTTGATGATGGAACAGTTGATCAACTCCCACACCGACTGAGAAAGGTGAGGCGGAGGCTAGCAAACAAATAAATCCCACATGCCATGCCTTATAAGATGGTAATAAGCTTCAGCGTCTGTCACTTTCTTGTTAACTTCATCCTTTAAAAACGTGATACATGTTTGCTGAGCAGTCTGCTCGTGATGAGAAGTAACTTTCGTGTTTCATTGTTGAGTGAACAAGCGTACTTCCGAATTTCTCAAAACGATCCACTCACCACCTCTTCTACAATACGCTGGAGACGATGTTGGACGTGGATGGCGCGCTACGGACGGAAGTGATTATTTTGTGTTCCTTGTTGAAGGTCAAACATTTGTGCCTGCGTTTGGTCGCTCCCACATGCTAAGAGTTTAACTTGAGAAGTTCCCAAAAACAGAACCTATTAATCATTCGGGGGAAAGATTTATCACTTAAGGATTATCTTGCGCAGCGCAAAGTCAACAGACCTATTTCTGTAAGACTTACCCGTAGGTGGATTTGTATCCCGCAGTGGTGGTAATTTCCTATCCTTTAAAAGTAGATGGGGATGAAACAAAAGTGAGATAAAGATAACGTTTGGCTTCGAAAGCAACGCTAAGTGTAAGAATCAGATGGTGTCTAGAAGAATTGCCGAAATTACTTAATTTTCATAAAATTATTTGTTTACCTTATGTTACTAGCAATAACTCATACTAGGAGTCACTATCAAACGGTTCGTTTTGAATCTTCGACCCTTTATTGCCACCAAACAGAGCCCACTTCCCACCACTTTCATTTATTAATAAGGCTCCATTTACGTCCCAGTGATAGGGGCAGCAGCACTGCCACAGATGCATCGTCCGGGTCACACCTTAAAGTTTTGTTATTTATGTAGGTAGAGCGACTTACTTTGTTGCAAGCACATAAAATGAGGGAGTTCCAGTTTCGACAAATTCGAATGAATGGCGACTCGTACTGCCCATAACTTTTCTCAACGAAAAAATTGGAAATGGCGTGAAGAAGTGCATTCCAACGGCATTAATCTCAAAGAACATGTGTGAAGTTGTGTGGCAAAAGTCTCCCAAAACCCATATTGTGATGTAAAATAATGTGAGTTGAATCGTGATGATCGGCTGCGACCATTATCGAGACTTACTTGACCGAAAGTTGGTTTTGAAATAAGTGACTAAAAACAATACCCAAGGATCCGGAAGTAGGTTTATATGAATAGCGGGGTAGAATTGCACGGTAGCACAACTCTATTTTAGACACTATTGCCTTCGAACTGCGGTCACAGTGGCCAAATCCCTGATCTTTGTTACCCAATCAAGAAAGTGGTAGTTAAGTTCCATTATAATCCATGAGACTTTGGGAATTGCCTCCCTGCTTTATAAGCTTCATACCCATCACATATTTCCTATGAGGAAAAATCAGATCAAATAAAAAAACTGGCAATTTTCACGACTTGAGATTGGGGCGAAAAAGTATAGGTCTATTACCAAAAAATCCAGGTTAATTTTATTCAGTTTTAAGAAGTGGAGAAGTTCGCATGCCAAGCAAACTGTGGGCATCAAGTAAACAAATGGTTTCCCGAGCTGCGAAACCTTATTGGTTGATCAACGTGACTGCCTAAATGCCTTGATCGTGTGGTAGAAAGTAATTGGTTGAGGCGTCAAAACCTCATTGGACATTCCTCTTCACCTTTGATTTAATGAAAAAGGTCAACTTAAACATGCTATTGAATGACTTTCTTTTACCTATTCACATCTTCAGTGGTGATTAAAATGCCATAGGTTCCATAAGACACACCCATGCGACTAAAATTATTGAAATTTTGCAAAGACATTTTCAGCCACCTTTTTGCATCCCAATTTTCTGTTAGTTTTTTTTCATTTTAGCATCCACTAATTAGCATTGCTTAATTAGGAGACAACCGAAGAGGCTAAGTCAACTCTCTTTGTTAAAAATGTCCACTCATCCCAGTTTTTCTTTCCCATTTCTGTATTTCCCAATTTTCGAAACCATAAACATTTGAGTCTTTACGATTCTTTCTCAGACAATTTCGCGAACACACCATAATCAACTCATCTTTTGGCTGAATCAACTAACTTAGACCAATGGAAGAGCAGAAAACTATTTTCCTCCTCTCCTCTCGCGTATGAATAGCAATTTCCAGTAAGCGAAGTGATTTCATAGTGAGGATGAGAACGTGGAGGGGAATGATCTATCCTACTCTGTGAGAACTGTTCCCTCTGTTTCAGCAGTAGAAATAAGCAGTATTACTTATGTCAAAGAAAACTTGAAAGTATTCTACTGGAGCAAAGTGCTTATAATGCTGCATAAACAACTCGACACGATATTAGTCGTCAATACTGCGAGACAGCCAATCAAATTAAGGCAAATGAGCCTGTGCCTGGTATAGGCACGCACTCCGGCCTGTCACAGAGTCGTATGCTTTACAGTCTATACTTATCTTGTAATGAAGCTGTTCTCTGTTTCGCCAAAGCCACCAATGCTTGTTACATTAAATTCCACCGAGAGCACCTTAAATGTGGGACAGGAAATAGTGTGGAAATAGGGTTGATTTGTTGACAGCGTCATGAAAAAAGGTTAAAGGTTTAGGGCAAAAAAACACAATAAGTATATGTTTGCTCTCGAAATGAACAAAATGCGCATCAAGGCATTTGAAAGTGGAAAATAAAGTTCTAATGCAACTGAAAAATTCCCTTTTCTCAGACATAATTCCTCAACATTTAAGCTCATTTTGTTTTAAATATGCCAAGAATTCAGACAGCATTTTTGGACTTAATAAATAAATTACCTCGCCTGTATTAAGCTCCGAATACTTCGTTTTATAAATGCACTCCAACCATTACAGCCTACGCTTGACAGTTTCTTCAAGCAGCCTGACATGTTGCCTTCTTTTGGGCGCATTCAAGATCAACATGAGAGCAAATATAAGAATCTTTAGTGTTTTCAGATGGGAGATTTAGTTAAGGCCTAGTCAGAAAGGTATACCAGAGGTGTAGTGGTACCTTTGGGCCGATCCAAGCTGGACATTTGGTTTGATCTGCACATTTTGGATGGCTGGCGATTGTTGGAGGGCCAGCTTGAATAAAGTGTTTGTTTATTAAAAATAATAATAGTAATATATAAAGTAGTACCTTATAGTTAAAACTAACTATAATGCTTATGTTCTTTAAATGTGCTTTTTGGGTCAGAGGCGGGGGAGGGGGCAATTCCAACCAGGTCGTGGACGCTCGTGGTTCCTCTCAGGGGTCTGAGGCTCCCCCGTCATATATACTTCACTATCATACTTTCCTGCCTATACCATAATAAATTTGTCTCGTAACACCCAAACTTATAATAGCAAGAGTGGGAAAAGAGGAGGGGAGGAAAGGGAAGATCCCTCTACACTAACAACTCAATATTTGAGTAAATACTGCCGCAAATCGCCACAATGTTTAATGTCATAATGGGTACAATGTTTCATATTAAAAGGGCGATCTTTCAGGAACATGAGGGAAATTAATAGAAACCCGATACATTTTTAATGCAAAGGAACTGATGTACGCCTAGCGATTTGCAATTTTGATAGAATGCAATGCACAGTTGTGTCATTGAGGTGGCTAAGGCCTGAAAGGAACCGGGAACTAGGTAAAAAGTTGGCGACACGTCCACAAATAATGCGCTACTTCAGCGGGACATTAAAGGTGGCTAGAAGTACTAGGGTTTCCATTCTCAAGGAGAAGCAATAGGAAAAGTAAGTAATTTATAAGGTGGATTGGATTGCTTGCTTCGGTGATTTGCATGAACTGTGTCAATTGCGCCTCGTGCATAGAGAATGAGCGTGCATTATCGCCCTCGAGGAAAGGCAAATTAGCATACAGTTAGTGAGCAGAAAACTAACCGGAGGGAAGCTACATTCCTTTCTGCTAATTCAAGTTGTATCTAGACCGAAAGAAGAAATATTCTCATTCCACATTTCTTTTATTAATCCTCAATGCGTTAACAAAAAATTTTCCCAAATGCTAGATCTTGGGAGTTTTGTGAATGGGTGCCACTATTACACTTAAATGCTTCTCACGCATTTAAACGCTCCAACTTTTGTCTCATGGATTAAAATGGCCTCATCTAGTGAATTCCGCAGCTGAATAGCCAATTCCTTTTATTAAACGATGGCACTGGTGAATGGGTTCGTGGATTGAGAATAGCCTGATCTCACGCTTTCTTTTCATAGGAAACAAAGAGGCAATCAAAGTGTTTTTGGCATATCCCAAGCAAGTGATAGGGTCATTTACTACTTTTAACTTCACACTCAACAAGTTTTTCCTCCAAATTAGTACAAACCTGCGACTCAACGGGAGAGAGGTGGTAGGACCCAACCGTATTTGTACTTGTAATGGAAACGATTTAACATAGTTTTTTTTGTAAATTCTCCAATTAGCTTTGCGGATTAAACTTCAACGACACTCAGAAGTGTGCATAAGCAGTAAAATTTATAAGCAAAGTTGAGAATCTACGGTAAAATTTGCCTTTTAAAGATGAATTTTCTGCAGCAAATGAGTCTGGAGTCGCAAAAAAAGGGAAAATTTCAGAAGATTTGTAATATCCACCAGCTGCAGCTTAACTTTACAAAAACGGTAGCAGTTCACAAACGTACGGGAAGTGGTACGAGGAAAACAGCCGAATGCACATATCACCAAAATTAGCAGAGGGAGAGGTTCTCGTTCGATCCAACCAAGTGGGAGCGTCATCAGAAAACGAAACTTCCACCCCTAAAGCTGAAACATCTGGTAATTTGCTAAAATCGTTGCCGAAACACTGTACCAATGCAGCTAGGTGATTTGTTTACAAAAACGAACTAGTCAGGTACAGAAGCACGTAATCGCCAGCGTTACTCCTGTTAGAGTACATTCAAACAAACCCATCATTGCATGCACCAACTTCTCTCGAAAAAAGGTAGTAAAACACTGGAGAGGTTAGCATTAACCAATGTGGAAAGCAAGAAACACAGGAAACTTATGACGGCCTAAGGATATTTTATTTATTATGGTGTTTCGACGGTTCAAAGCAATGAACTTAATGATGGTCGTTAAAGAGGACCCCACAATTAACAAGATCCACATCAACATCATCTGATAGTATAAAAGGAAGGTCCATTCTCTTCATGATGCAATGAACCAGAAATGCACGCACTATTCGCCTGACACACTTAAGTTCAGTGAACAATGTTATAATCTCGATTTGGATTTCAGAAGCGAGCTTGGGTATTGAATAAATAGAGGAATGAAGATTTGACTCATTTATATACAACATACATTTATACAGACCTGTCTTTTGGTGAAGAGAGGGTAAAGTAGGGGGATCAACTTAGAAAAAATAGGCACACACATCTACAGTCAGAAAATTCTCGCGGACGGCTAAATGTTCTTGGATAGACGGACGGCAGGTGGGATGGAATGGCCTCTGAGTTATCAGCGTTCCACAGAGCTGACACTATTTCGAAGGGCAGAAGAATTGACAACCGTTTGTCGAAGGCCCTCCGTCGTTGCCACCACATCCTGGACAGCGCCCACTAGACGCTCCACCTCTGGACCCAATACCACCACAGGTTTCGATGCCAGTGTGGTGGCTGTCGTGGGCAAATCTAGACTAGACGAGGTTAAGCAACCGGCCACATCCTTTGTTTGTGCTATTAAACCTTTTAGCGCCTCACACACGGCGTTTCCGGATGCTTCAAGGTCGCTTCTAAGCTTCTCGATGTCTGATGCAGAGCTAAAAACTTCGGTGGGCGGAAGGGTCTGTAGGGCTGCTGAAAGGTTAGCTGCAAGGCTGACCAGTTGGCTTGAACATCGAAGGAGAAATTTCGCATTTGCGATTAGCACGCCTGCCGTTGGAAGTCGGTAGCCTCTCACATTTCTAGGCTCATTCAATTTGCATTGAAGACAGCCAAGAAATTCCTCCGCTGTTCCTCGGACCAGGAGAGTGTGGGAGTGGAATTGCGCAGCGTAGACGTGCAAAAGTCCAGCCAGATTGGTGGGATCGTTGGAATCTAAGCTAGGTGTGACGCTGTCTTCTCGATCACTGATGGATAGTGAGCCAAAGTTGTCTTCCATATGTGTACCACGTTTTGAGTGTTCGCTGTCAGGGCAATCAAACCGGTTCAGCTGGACGGTATCAATGATGGCTTGAGCGGAGAGCGAAATCTGTTCTAATGTAAAAGCTAGCGCGCTGAAGCCTTTTTCAGGATTCGGCTCTTTAAGTCGCTGAAAATCTTGCAAAAGGCGTCCATTGCGAAATTTAATAATCTTTAGTCTCTCCTCTTGAAGGAAATCGTTCAAACCTAGATCACCACTACTGAATGTATCACACAGGCACTCCAAATGCGATAACTCTGTCGAAAGACCCTGTACAAAATTGCACATTTTCTGGATGAAAGCCTGTGTGGGTCCGCCCTTCTCGAATCGCTCCATTGAAGCAAGCGCCTCGTTGATTAGTAGTTCTATTCGTGAATGTGTCTGTTGCCAACTGGAAAAAGAAATGACGGGCTTGGCAATTCGAGTGGCAAGGGGGGCAGAGGTGGACCGAGTCAGTCTGGACGTGATTGGAACTGCGAGGAGGTTTGGTAGAGGCCCATTTTCCGTATTTCCAGTAGAACTAGGTGCATTTATTGGCTCAGGACTAACTCTTGCCTCATCACGACGGTCAGACCAGGTTGCAATACGCTGGACAGGGTCAGAGAGAAACTTATCTTCAGCAACAATATTAGTACAAGTGGACGTGGAATCTCGGGAACGACTGTTCGCATCAGCTTCGGGAGGAGTAGGATCTACGAAACGGACTGAGTGTTTGCCCGCCTGAGCAACTGAGCTGGGACCAGATCGCTTCACTGATCGTTTTGGAATGCTTTCGGAAGAATGTGAATCCTGAAGAAGTACACAAAATTCATCGGTAGGCACAACCATTCAAATAATTTTCATGTGTACCAAAATGGTCCTGAATGCAGCGCCTAAAAAATAAATTTCCTGGGTACACTATCCGGAGTTTTAGGATGGTAAGTAGAGATCGCATGCAGCAGCACAGCATCACACGATTTCGAATGGAAGCCAATCAAGGACCACTTAAGAATGCAAGAAGCAAATTATTTCGCTACAAATAACTGGGAACATTTCGTGAACTACTAGTCTAGAAATTCGCAGTTGCAGTCCAATACATGAATACTTTATTTGAGCTTACCTTTAAAGGTAACTGCACAGTTATTGTTTTTGAAAAGCCTACCTTACGATTTACCGTTTTCGCGCATATTGCAGGCACTTTTTTCCAACTTTTGGATAATTTATCATTTTTAATAAAGTATACGGCATCAGAAGTAGTGGCAGAGTGTTTAACTGGCAAAAATCTCAACGTATTTAACCTTGTTAAGGGAACGGGTCCGTAAATTAATTTTTAACAGTGATCGAGTGCCAAAGACTGTTTGCACCATGAGTGGAGACTCGCCATTCTTATCACAGAGTTTAATGAACTCCTTACAACTTTAGCTGGGTGTCTTAAAAACATTGTGGCGGAATTATCTGAACCTTTACAATCTAAGCAAACCTATGCATAGAAAAGAGTTCTGATTCACTGAAAAAAATCACCATTTAGAGAAAGAATGAAACTTTTAAACACCGCACTTTATCCAAATTTTAACCAGATTTATCGTCTATTCCAAGGCGTTGAAATCACTTCAGTAGTTCGTTTGTATTTGGACATTTTTTTCTCTATAAAGACGGATTAAATTATGGTGGCTCAGTTCTTGTGTAATGTACACTAAATTACGCGAAACTCGATACTTTCGTTTTGGGAAATGGCACTTCGAGCATACATCAACAAAAACCATTCTTATCCACATTGATATGCCTTATTAAGGCTGTGGAGAAAACAATGAAGACTACGAAATCGATCAAGTAAACGGAAAGAATTTAAAACAAAGTAAAAGTGGCACGCCTTTCTTGAGAAACTTGAAAAATTTTGCGTTATTGAGGTGGGAATGCAAAAGCTGGATCAAAAAACGCCAAAGGAAAAGGACAAGCCTTACCATAATGTAGGAATGAAAATTCGAAAGCAAAATAATAGCAGAGTATTTGTTAATGGGGAACACACTAGCCGAAAGCCTGACCCAAGCGTAGAGCTAATTGTAGCGACTAATGGAAGCATACGTTCATTTTCCAACCATGCAAGATTTCGCATCCAAGTAGGTTTCTGGTGGAACTCCGAAGAGAACTAGCAATTTTTGTCTATTTAGCAGGTTTAGCACCCTCCTTCCTAATTCACCCACTTTCTCCCTGCCGAAAATATATAGCGTCAGATGTTTACCACTTTCACCACAATTTAAGTGTCCAAGTGATCATTCCCAAGATGCCAGACCCTTCTCAGTGTCTCGTATTCTCAAACATGGAGTTTCTCTCGTCAAGATGTTTTAACCTGTCTCGAAGAATGCCTTATTATTTCACTCACACATGAACTATCGAAGCGAAATGCCACAAGGTACGCTCGTGTAAAGAGCACACTACCCAAAAAGAGCACCTTTTCAACTCTTTTCATTCATTAAATATCCTTTAAATACCAAATTCCAAGGTTTGACAGGCTTTTTTATGTGACAAATCCCTCCCCTTAATGGTGTACAAAAGCAAACAAAACACCGTGCAGAACCCCAATCATGCAAAGTGGACTTCCTTACCATCGGAAGACAGTTAGATGTGGATTCATACATTATGCAGTGGGCTACAAGATAACTCTGCATCTTGAAACTTTTTTCTAGAAGCTTTTTTTGTAAAAATGAAGAGTAAAGGGGTATTTAATGGAACAGGATGTCTACATGCAAAAAAGAGTAGTTCCGGTCGGCATCCACATTTAACGTGAAAAGTTTGTGGTTTTCACTGATAGTCATGTTACTTCCTAACAACCAATTTTTGGGAAGTTGTCAAGTTATTTGTGATACAAAGTGGTTAACGCATGAGCGCGCTGGGCGAGCCAAAGTAAAACTTGTGATCTCCAAGCCATCGTACTTTGCACAGTCATAGACCTCACAGCACCTCATTCTTAGGAGACTGTTTTCTGTGTGTAGCTTGTGGCCTACTGGTGACAGAGATTATCAATTGGAGGTGGTACCGCACTAAGTCGCAATGCCTACCTCTCTACACCAAGTCGCAGTAATACCCGAAGGTGAGCTAGATAACTGCAGCCAATTTTTCAAAAGGTGGGAACTTATGAATTTGATGGGAAGAGGTACCTCTCCTGTAAGGCTTTACACCTCAATGCGGAGCTTTACACTCCAAATCACAAAGCTTACTGATGAAGAGATATGCGCATTAGTTGGGATAGGAGGAAGGAGGGAAAGAACGGATGTACTACCTCATTTCCTTCCTCCGTGTGGCTCCGATCATATTTCTCTAGGTACCGTTACTATCTCTTGAATGTGGGTGATCAACTACAGAAAAAACTGAGCAAGCAGTTGGTCAATAAGTAAAAATGAGGTGGAAGGGGAGGTTTTTGACTTGGACAGTCAAAAGACAGTAGGGAAGAGTTATATGCAGTGGATGTTTGCCGTCTCAAGGAGAGAAGGTATAGTTTAAAGATTGCTGCTTTGAATCATGTCTACAAGACATGTGCTGAGAGTAGGTGTTCAAAGTGCCCTCGATTTTAAACTTCTCGCTCTATGAGGGGAGGTAATTATTGTGCCTTAAACTTTTTTACATCCATTTCGCACCCATCCGCATGTGAGAACTAGGTCCTGTTGTGAGCCCCATAGATACCAAAACGGTTACCTAGACAGCAAAATCACTTATTTTTAGGGAGAAGTTAACCAAGAACAGGACCAGTTATCCATTTTTAGACTAAAGAGTTTATCCTATTCGGTAATATAGTGAGGGCAACAAATGTTAGGGAGAATGGACTTAACATAATGGTGGAGAGCTCACAAACCTACAAGACCTTTTAGCACTAAAGTGGAAAGTTCTGTAGCTCTGCAAGCAACGGTCAGTGTAGGATCCAGCAGCCAGAGCAAATGCCAGGGATTGGGTGTGGCATTTGCTTCCGACATAAACAGACCAAGTCTCTTACTCCGCTCGTAGTGACTATATAATCGGCATCATGACATTATTTTTAGAGCCCTTGATAACACAAAATGACACTCATCCAAGTACACATATTCCACACTTGTACTTTTGGAGTCAGTTCGTCGTTTATTTCTTTTTGTCAAAATGATGGTTGAGTTCTTTTAAGGCGTCATCAAGTTCTGCTTTCGAATCAGAATTTGAAATTAAAACACCAACAGTGTCAGTCTGGAAAATATTGACGCATTTTGTTTACCTTTTAACTTATTGCTGGTAAAAGTGCTCACATAATGTCCTAAGATTGTTAACATATTTATGACTCTAAGAAAATTTGCAGTGAAAATACCTAGGAGAGTTAATTTATTCACACAAATGAACAACGTCTGTTAGTTGCTCCTCATTAAGGTAAGACTGACGTTGACAGTTCTGCATGCAACTGACAAAACCATTAGGCTGAGTTATGCCGCATTTTCGCGTCATGTGCTGGATTACTGAATCAGACCGACTTGCGAAGGCATTCACCCTTTAGTTACAAATTCACCTCTGAAAATCAACAAAGTATGCGAATTCTTTTCAGGTGGGCCGGTAACCAAGGCCATAAAAAATACATTAGAAAATGTGCAGAAAATACATTCGTTTTGTCTATCTTCCAATCTGCGATAGTCTAAAGACGTCCTTCTTTATACTGCGAAGCGGGAATACGCCTCCAGGCATTCATGCGACTCAGTTCATTGGAAAACATCAGTAAAGGATATCAAGGTCCGCAACAACATGGAAAAACCGGAACAAAAAGGAAGGAACAGGCGGATATATACTGATAGATATGCATGATTTTTCTATATGGGAAATGGACTATGCTTCCAAACAGCCATGAGTGTTATGGGGGCGGCGAGAGGAGGGAAGGGGCGAACTCCGAAATTGCAAATACTGTATGGAAAGCGCACCGATAGATAGCGTTTCTGGGTGCACTGGTAAATAGCGATATTCATGCCAAAGCAAAATGCAAGCAACACTAAAAGGGTCCTGAGGGATGATAATAACCAGGAAAAAGAAAACGGATGAGAGAAGTAATGTAAGATATAATCAGTTTCGTGTGTTAATAAATCTTTGAAAGTAATTGGAATAATTTTGCAGATTCTACAACTTTTCGAAGGTGAGTCGTCAGCTTTTTACATAAAAGGGTATAGTTTTCGGTGAATTTTCGAGTGACCGATGTGTTCACTTGGGAAGATTAATGCATCACCTGCTTTTAAGTGGCAATGACCACTAAACATGGCATCAAGTTGCCTCGCTCTAGTGAGAGGATATACAGGAGACGAATTGCAACCGACGCCGACAGTTTGTATGAGTTTTTCTTCGGCGGTGCCATTAAACACTAGGATGAGAACAAAATGGTATGGCTTTCCTCTAATTCAGATTCCAATCGTTTCGCGTAGATTTCCTGAAAAACCAACAGCCAGAATATTGCCCATGTGGAAAATAAATTAGTAATAGTGATATTTACGAGCCAAAAGTTGTCGTGGTTTGCCTTTAATTTGGCAGGATTTATAGCAAACGTCATTCTGCGCTGTCGAATTTGACTTAAATCACAAATCGCAAGAAAAAGGCTGAGTGACATTTCATCGCTTTTAATGGACAGAATTTTGAAGTAGGTAAGTTCAGAAATTAGGTTTTTTAAAGAAAGAATCTGGATAAAGTATCAGGTGTTATGAATTAGGGAGGAAGAAAAACGCGGAACAAAATTACCTTCGCGAGTCCTAATTTCTTTATCGCGACAGAACAGAACATAATTATGCACGCAGTGTCGTGATCTTTGAAATATTTTAAAACACTTATTTCAACAACTTCAAAACTGTCCTGCAGAGCAGATTTGCTATTAATGCAAGGTTGGCAAAGAAATTGTGAACGTGCGCAAAGCTACGAAAGCAGCCGAAGCTCCCCTCTACAAAGCTGTAAGAGGCTCGATAAAGCTTACTGAAACATCATGATCTATGGTCCCTACACGCTGAGGCAAACAACTGCAGCATCTTGCGTTCGCAGTCCAAAAAATTAAACAAACTCAGACTTACATCTGCCTCACTAATGTTTTCACAAACCGTATATCCTCTTCAGTGTACTATTGCCTACCCACTACCAAAATACGGTGATGCATAGCACTCGGCAGAATGTCACCAGAGAAATGCAGAGAATGAGGATGCGACAGTACTCTCACACTCCTACCCCTCCTTCATAACACCATCATTTCACCAACTGCCTGACCCAATAGATGAAGAGGCGGCCTCAATCCCACGTACAGTGGCCCACATCCAGTTGTGAGGTCCTGTAGCAAATGATCCTCCCCCAACTGACCCGCAAGCCCCAACTGTCCCCTCTGATTCTGAAAACGGCCCGCACCTTCTTCCCGTTCATCCCCCAGTACCTTCCAGGCTTGTGGTGGAGGTGGATAGACTGGCACGTGGAAGGATTGCGCGAAAGATGGATGAATGTGTGGACACGTCTCAAACATAGTCGTTGTTTGGTCCTATGAGTCAAAACCTCCCAGTCATCAACTCCCTCACCAATCAGACACACACTACACACACACACACACAGAGAAAGCACAGTCCTCTTCTCGAGGTGAAGTGTCGCGGGACCTGGAACTGTGCAGAATCCAGTGCTTTGGCAGGCACTCCTCACATGCCGGTTCACTTGACGCATCTGTTACTCTCGATGTGGGTGCAAGCGCACTCTCTCATCACCACCCACGTTAGACATTGACACGTCTTGCTACTACCCCGTTACTCTTCAGCTCTTCACAATGTCCTCGCCATGATCGAGAGGAGAGTAGATGTCTCCTCACTGTGGTGCACCCTCCTTGAGTGGTTCATCAGCGCGATCAGGAAACGTGAACCGTGTTTTGCCACGTGTTGCATCTCCACCGAAATATCATACATCGGATCGGAGGAGAGTTTGATGCGTCTTTGGGATCAAGATAAACTCGTTTCCCGTGCCAGTCAAGCTATAGGCTTTGTGTTCAAAAAAGGAAGTAAATGAGTGTGCGATAAGTTGCATTAGAGCGTCAATTTAAGCCCATAATACAAAAAACCAGTTACGCAAAATTTACATGATTTTGAAATACGTTGTTAGGGGGTTTACTAAGTACCGAAGGACTTTTCCTCATTATCTAAGTGTTGATTTGTTCAGAAAAAAAGCATCCATCATCTTTTCTGCTTGTTTGCTTTGAAGACCCCCAAATATGTAGGGAAACTGCATCACTGTCTATTTATTAAACACATGTGTACTAATTCCATGGACTGAGGCAAATATTAAGCCCTATGTGCACCGGCAAAGGCAAAGAGTGCAACTCTAGGATATTTAACTGGGTCTGGGTCACAAAATACCTTGATGGCATTTTATTCTACGAAGTGTATGCTTCTATTGAGCACCAATACCCGGGATCCTACTTTATTTATCCGCCATTAACCTTTAAGTGACCTCAAATTCATTGCTTATCTGTGGTGACCTGGTCGTTTATTTGCAGAGGAAAACAAAATTACTGCAGAAAAGAGATGATAAAATGGCGAGGCTATTGAACTCCTACACAACTACTGCCTACCACTTTTCAACAAGATAAAATGCTATGGGCGTTTGGTGTTGGAGATAAAAGTAATCCCTTGGTCATTAGAATAAACACAACTTCGGCGCAATTATTTCGAAATTACAAGCTGATAGAAACACCATTAGTGCTGTTTTGGTCATAAAACACCAGACCCATCGACGTTCTTACGCAAAAACGAACAATACGGATAGACGACAGATACTGCATCAGTAACATGTGCTCACATAATTTTGTCATTTAACGAAAGGTGAGAATTAAAATGCCCAGCAGTCAAGCGTAGGAAGCCATTAGTACTCGATTATTTCCCGACAGCGTCACTTCCCGTTGGATGCGAATTTTATTTCGTGCCGAATAAAGCGCTTCAGCTTTAAACGCCACAGTCTATTTCTCATTCTTGCTCTAAAAGGTTCTATCACCATCCATTTGTCAGAAGTTACGTGTTCATCAACAGTCCCTTTTACCTTCCTCCCGCGAAATTGTCCAACTGCAGTAAAATCTTGAGTTTCAGACGTGCGTTACCATTTGAAGCTTGTTTATAAGCCAATTATCCTCTAAATCGTAAGATTATCAAAGGAGTTGGCGATTAATATGCAAACGTTATCCACAGGCACACCAAAAGAAGCACGATTATTGGAAACAAAAGTACCAATAAAATATTCGAGGAAGGATCAGCTAATGAGCTTCTACGATGCATTATCGTGGTTTATGCCTTGCCATTTGGACACCAAGTTTAGCTATCCACAACAAATTGGCTGAATTGGCGTATTCGGTCGCACTAAACATGAGGGATAAAGATTGGCCCAACTTGTTTACGAACAATAAGCTCCTTTTCGGGAAAATACTTCGAATGATCGGTGAGATAGGGCAGAAGTATTACCTCAAGTTGTTACAAACACGAAATTGACATTAAATAAAGCCGTTAGCTTGTGTACACACCCTATCACTCAAGCTATATAAGCAGCATAAAATGGTTTTACGGTCGTGCTGTTTGCAGCGTTTACTGTAACAAAATTCTACACAGCCTGTTATTAAATAAAATATGTGCTATATAAAGTTGTGTATCACGTGATTTTAAAGCTCAGAAACGTGAAGTGAAGGAGCATTGACCTTGCGCTGCAGTCACGTAGCTACCCTTCTAGAGTAAGGCAGTTCAAAAATTCTCCTTGCAAAGTCACATCTCAAGTTAATACTGTGAAAACTTGTGTCTCCATTGACCAACTCTCTACACTACTTCATCGCTATGAGGAAACCTACACACACACACACACACAAACACCGACATTCACACAGTATGCCATTTACAAGTGGGCAAATTAATCTTCGCATATCAAAAGTAGGGGAGAAATGTGTTTCCTTCCGGCGATTTCCACCTTACTGACAAGCCACCACACTAAGTCAATAATGTTAAAGAATTGTCAAATGTAAATTGCCTTCCTTTTGAGAATGCACCCTTCTATGTTTGTAGGCAAAGCGAATGGGTAAGCCACTACAGCCAAGTGTTCCAGTCCTACCACTTTGTCGATGTATGTGCTACGGGACTTTAAGAAGGTACTGTTTAAGCTACAGAGAAAAAGTGTGACGCTTTGAAAAGGTTCACATCATGCCACCGTCTCTGATTTGAGGCAAAAATGCTAGCCGTTTTCTTTAACGCTTTTTCAAACTTTTCTTCGGACTTAGGAACTAGCGAAAGTCAACCACTTAAACATCAAAATGTGTGTCCTGTACCCTTTTGTATGGGCGAAAAAAAGTGGAAAATGCGAGGAAATATTATATAAAACAGTTTAGAGAGGGTGTAATTTGGGGCAGGGAGACTAGAATCGGCCCTAATTGCCGCTAATTTTTAAGTAAAACCTCAGCTATTTTTGCGTCTCAGGTCAAGTTCTGAACATCATTTAAAGTAAATTTACTTCATCCACTTAACCAAGAAATTAAATTAAAGGTAACAGAAGAATGCTACTTTCGAAGGTGTTTTGAAATGCAAAATCACCTCATGGAAAGAACAGCTTTAGCCTTAGGCAGAATCTCCCCTCAAAATGCTAGTCCCTTGAGAGTTCGGAGCACTACGGCAAAGTTTCGAG
Source organism: Taenia solium (assembly GCA_001870725.1). Taxonomy (NCBI): domain Eukaryota; kingdom Metazoa; phylum Platyhelminthes; class Cestoda; order Cyclophyllidea; family Taeniidae; genus Taenia; species Taenia solium. The sequence continues at coordinate 16,025 of MIEF01009222.1, read as the reverse complement.
GCGTTTTGCAACCGATTTCTGCCAAGCATGATTATTTGAGTCCATTTTGAGGCGATTTACTTTTGGATGTGGGATTCATGATGCAATGGCAATCTCAAAGCCCAACCATCTACAGGGAGGACCTCACCTTTATTGCCATCAATCAGTAACCAGGACTTTTCTTCCCTCCTTGGCTAGACAATGTCTTTTAAAACAAATGGGATGCACAGATAGTGTAGTACTTTAACAAAATGGTCAGACTGAGCAGAGATTATGTAAAAAAAACTGTCAAAGCCTATCATGCACAGTTTTGCCACTAACGATTAAATATCTCAATCCTAATAAACTTTGGCTTGCGTGGATTGAGAAAAAGTGAAACTTTCCACTGCAAAAATTGACGGGAAATTCGAAACGTCATTTTGAAACGGACCATTCGCTATTGATAGGACACGAAAACCAAATTGGCACTGATAAGGTATAAGGCCAAGATTTTGTCGAATTCTTCAAATGTTTGGGATATATACCATTCAAAAACAACACTCCATCTTTAGTATTCTCGAATTTCCCTCCAGGAACTTGATTGGTTTGACGTTTTGGGATACTCCTTCTTTTGTGCCCTCGTGGAATCTGCCTATTTGGCAAATATGGAATGGAGGCGAGATATTCATGCACAAACAATCAAGATAAAGTTAAGGCCACTCATAACACTGTGAGTACAAAGATGTACTGGCCAGGAGGATACTGAATGCCTTAGGAAATGGATACAAACGTGGACAATGTGCTCTGGCTGTACATATGGCGACAGCAAAAAAGGTAACTTTTTCTCGACGTTCTAGCTTGTGATTAAACACATCATGATCTAGCTAATGTTCACGATCACACAAATATATGCCAGTTCATACTATTTGGATAAACGGTCTTTGAGATTGCCGATCTGTTCCTCTCCCTTGCAATGCTTCGGAAAATGGCCTTAAACTTCTCTAAGAAGCCGCGCAAATAATTACCTTAGTTTCTCAGGCAAACTATTTTTGTATTGAACTTCATGAAAACGGTTCTTTTTTGCCAAAACTGGAATGGCTTCAGAACAAATGCTTTTTAACAAAGTTCATTGTTAACAATATGATCTCGATAAATTGGTACGTCAAAACCGAGCATGCTTGTTCAATATTATAGGGGAATTACACTTGGATTCGTCGTCAATGAAGCATGATAGTTGAAAGTCTTACAACAGAAGGATAAATGTTACTGTGAGCGAGTGATTAAGTATGGAAAAATAGAAACTCAGGTGTTATGAAAGTTTTTACCTGTTGATCCTTGTTGTTGCACTCCGCAGTCAAATACGGATTAGCAGCAGCAGTAGTAGGGGTGGAAGTGTTAGTAGTAGCAGAACTGGTGGTAGCAGCAAATGAAACCGATTTGACCGGAAGCTCTTCCGTCTTTGGAGACATGGACCGAGATGGAACAGTGGGATTTCGAGACGTAGGTGATCCATTGCGACCATCAAGCGCCCCACCTGGTGGATAATTCTCGTAAAAGTTGGCGTAAACTGACTGACCCATCCTGTTGGGGTGAGGTGGAATCGGAGGAACCACTTCAATCACTGCCGGCAACTCGTCATATGGATCGACTTCGAGGGGATTCACCTGCACTGTCACCGTTGTGGTTGTTGGAGTGTTTGGTGAGGTAGTGGTTCTGCCCTTAGAGGTCCGGGCCTTCGGCTGCATAAAATACATGACGCGATTTCATAAAGCAGTGTCCATCAATGTTTACTATTAGGTTGCTTAAAATCCAACAAGTGTGGGCACTCCCGCTCTGAAAGATTTTAGCCATCGTTAAAAAAACGAAAATACTTCGCCCGTCCCCTTAGCTAAAAGTGGCACTAAAGAGAGTGACAATGAAAAAAGTTGGTTTGTCATAGTTTCTACCACAAAATAAACACCATACATTGACACGGATACATTTGAGGACATCGAATAAAAATGGCCAATTTCCTCATAAAAAGCTTGCTTACCATGAGGAAAATAGGAAAAGGCAAACAATCGTCTATGGAATATTAATCTATGAAGGAGTCTACGCTGTATTTTATTTTGCTCCCTGTTGCAGCACTACCTCTATTGGACTTGACGTGACATCAATTCGTCTGGCAAGGGAAACGAGTTTATCTTGATCCCAAAGACGCATCAAACTCTCCTCCGATCCGATGTATGATATTTCGGTGGAGATGCAACACGTGGCAAAACACGGTTCACGTTTCCTGATCGCGCTGATGAACCACTCAAGGAGGGTGCACCACAGTGAGGAGACATCTACTCTCCTCTCGATCATGGCGAGGACATTGTGAAGAGCTGAAGAGTAACGGGGTAGTAGCAAGACGTGTCAATGTCTAACGTGGGTGGTGATGAGAGAGTGCGCTTGCACCCACATCGAGAGTAACAGATGCGTCAAGTGAACCGGCATGTGAGGAGTGCCTGCCAAAGCACTGGATTCTGCACAGTTCCAGGTCCCGCGACACTTCACCTCGAGAAGAGGACTGTGCTTTCTCTGTGTGTGTGTGTGTGTAGTGTGTGTCTGATTGGTGAGGGAGTTGATGACTGGGAGGTTTTGACTCATAGGACCAAACAACGACTATGTTTGAGACGTGTCCACACATTCATCCATCTTTCGCGCAATCCTTCCACGTGCCAGTCTATCCACCTCCACCACAAGCCTGGAAGGTACTGGGGGATGAACGGGAAGAAGGTGCGGGCCGTTTTCAGAATCAGAGGGGACAGTTGGGGCTTGCGGGTCAGTTGGGGGGGATCATTTGCTACAGGACCTCACAACTGGATGTGGGCCACTGTACGTGGGATTGAGGCCGCCTCTTCATCTATTGGGTCAGGCAGTTGGTGAAATGATGGTGTTATGAAGGAGGGGTAGGAGTGTGAGAGTACTGTCGCATCCTCATTCTCTGCATTTCTCTGGTGACATTCTGCCGAGTGCTATGCATCACCGTATTTTGGTAGTGGGCAGGCAACCATCCACTAAACAGATGAGACGGTTGATCAGAAAATCAAAGTGAGACTGAAGCTGGGGCAACCGTGTGGAATCATTTTGTTCACAGAGATAATGCATTGCAAAAAGTGTGGTTTTCAGTAGGTGTTGGCTATGGCAGGCCTTATGGGAGATACTTTAATTAACATTTCACCTCTTTAAGCAACGAAGTTTTGTAATTCTTTTATTGTTATACATATACCACCATCATTGTCAACGTCTATGTATTTTTTGAAATTAAGTAGGCTTTCCACATAAATTTGTTCCGAAAATTACAGACCATACGTTGGAACAACACTTGCCCGAAAACCTCACTATGACAACAGTTAAGACGCCCTCTATTATGTCCTTTGAAATGCCCTGTGATGGTACACGGAGGGAAAACACATCATACCGGCCATCTTTGAAATGGGCATTACCAAGCCCTTCCTTTACGTGTATGAACTAATTATAGGCGAAAATGCTTTTCACAACTAATTTAAGATAAATAATGGCTTGATGCATGTCTATAACAATAGAGAGTATGGAAGGTATTTTGATGAGGAGTTGGGAATGCACCCTCTTGTGGATCAAATTTAGTGTACTTGACAAAGTAGTGTCTGGGAGCACTTGTCTTTTATTTAAAGAAGAGCACAAATATTTGTAATCACCTCATTTGGTTAGACAGTGCGAGCAAGGATATGATAAATCAGTCCAAATGTTGTCTATTTTTGGACATTTTATCGCCAAAAACGCCTACGTCGAACCATAAAGTAAGGGCGATAGTACCTTGTTCCACAATGGTAAAGGCCTCCGAAGAGAAAGCCGTGACTTTAGCCCCAGAACTCCAGACGAATGTGAGATTTTGCAACCTTATAAACAGTAATGCATGTCCCCTCAATCTGAATGTGTTGTTTTTGCTGTTTTTAGAAGACAACACCAATCCTTTTAAAAGCAGAATACGCTGCCTCTCACTTATGTTCTATTGCCCAAATATCCACTTCATCCTATAGTTTTAGATCAAAACGAACAATAACGAGTTATTCATCTTACAACATTCAGTAGTTAGGCAGGGAAAGACAGAAAACTAACCAAAAGACACATAAAGTTGTGGAAAAGTAAAAGACGATCTGTTGGTTGCAGTGGAAAACGACTTCTACACAAGGGCTGGGGAGGCGGAAGGGGAGTTTTTTGGTCAAGTGGAGAAGGGAACTTTCTAATGTATACTGGGCTAAAGAACTCAGTAGAATGAATAACTGTTTTAAAAAATATTTTGCATGTTTTACAAACAAATCATGGCAAGTAGATTTTTAAGTCTTCCTTTCAAACCTTCGAGTTACATGGTAGGTACCAAACGACTCCGACTGTTTCAACTTCAAATTTTGTCGATATCTTTTGATAAGCTGAAAAGAAACTGAACGCTTGAAAGGGCGCAACTTATAAATATTTTTAAAATAGAAAACAAGATCTCCGGCCATTAAGCAAAACCTCTCATTTAGAGGTCTTTTTAGAATCCACGTTTCGTTGGCGGATTTAGCTTGTGCTTAGTATGAACACTTTCTTGATTGAATCTAAATGAGCATTCTAATGGGAATAGCACTGCCCCAATTTGCAATTTAACCTACCTAAATAATTGACGCGAATAGAGAGGTAGCCATTGAGTTACCGAAAAAAATTGGCGCGGTTTTCGACATAACTCACTGAAATAGCTCGTTAGCATGAATTTTACGTGTCAATCAATCAGCACCTACAGCCATAACCAGTGAAGTGGCCAGACAAAAAGTCCCCCATTACAGAGCGAAACGCAGAATCTCACATGAATACGGGAAGACATACAATTTAGTTAGAATAGGAGGGATGGCCATAATGCCTTCCTCCCTCACCACTTTTCCCAGGTGCTATTTTCACCGTTTTTTGGCACTATGTGGACAATAACACGCGAAATAGAATTGACAGTTGATTGAGAAATAAAAGCGAGACAGAGACAGAAGCGGCTGGGGTGAAGTTTCCATTTCAGGAGGTAAAACTTTGTGTTAAGGTTGAACCAATAGTAGATGTTTTACTCATTTTGAAAAGGTGGCAGGCCGCAGCGACGGTATGTTCATTGGAAAAACTGGATATTTCAAGGGACTTTTTCAACAACATGTTTTTGCTCACCTCCTCGATAATTTATTATGATTTCCGCATTGGGGGGTAATTGTATCTACCATTGGAACTTCATGACTGGGTCATACCAAACATGGCCTGGCGAGGTTAAGTTCGCTTTTTTAACTTCCTTTGTTATCATCCACTTTTTTCATTGTGAAAAGCAGCTTTGATGTCTTCTATGACGCCACTTACTATCCAATGGTCATATCCGCTGCGCCAACCTCGTCGACTGAAGTATCCCATTACTTTTGTAATGAGGACTACCATACATGTCTCCTGGAATATCTTCACATTGAATCCACGAAGACCATCGAGATTATTAATTATAAAATAAATTATCACGTTTAACAACTGATAAATTATTTATAGAAGCTAAGGTGACTGTCACCCACAATAAAGGAAAAAATCTGACCTCCCCAAAAAAAGGGGTTGGTAAAAATTTAAACTCGTTTCGTATGTAACCGACGTCTTAATTAGATTGGTGAATTGTTCGACAGTGCGGAATAGAGGTCAAAATGCAACTTATTTTGGATTAAACCCTCTGGGCCCCCTTCTAATCCGCAGAGATAACAATGTAACCCAAGCCAACAAGAGAGATTTCATAAAATATTTTCCTACCGCTCATGCCAAAAAATTGGTGGTCTCCGTTCGAAGTGGTCTTAAATCTTGTAATTTTTTCAGAGATATATTTAAGCTACTATTGTGTGAATTTCACAAACCAGCAGTTTATGAGTTTGCAAGACCAAATATTTCGGGAAATTCTACTCAAAAGTACTTAAAATGAAAGTCTGCTGCGTTGACACTGTGAAGGCACACAGCCCTCCACTAAGAGGCTACAATTTATCCAAAATATTATTTCATTCTATAGCTAACCAACGCCAATTTTTGCTACATTGTGGTTGTAAAACCAGTGCCAGTTTGTCGAAATTGGCCAATCTTCCTGGAGTGCTTGTTAGTCAGTTCGGTCATTTCAAACCCTACAGAAGGCCTATGAGCAGATCCTTTAGGCTTGTAAAGGACTACTTGGGTGCACAAGGGAGCTTATTTGCCATCTCACTCCTTTGCATTCCAGGAAGCCAAAGAAAAGTTAAATTCGAAGGTAGCCAACTATTTCCGTTCTGGTGGTGTGGAGGATGACCATATCTAGAAATGGGAAACGTGAAAATGCACTCACTCGTGTTGCCCAATTAACCTTCTTGGTGAAGTGACCTTGCCTGGCCTTAAGTTAAATATGGGTGGAGGGAGAAGAAGAGAAGGAGGAGGAGGACTTAAAGTACCGAGAAGTAATTGGTAGTTCTGCTCAGATAGGCTTCTAAGGCCGTATTTGAGCACAAAGAAATGTTCTTTCGTTTTCCTCCATATAATCATCGGTACTCCTAATTCTTTCAATAAAATACCTGGCTTGATGTTATCGTAGAAGTTTAATGAAACTCATTCCTTACCCTTAAAAGGCTCTTAAAGGTGTCTTAACTTATATTTATGAAACACCCTTCAGAAGAGAAGTGTAAATTCCATCCTACTGTCAAGTAACACGGGGAGGGCAAAAAGTAAATAAGAGAAGTTACTAAATTTGTGCGGATTTAAATTCACTAGAAAGTAGGATCAAGAATATTCAAAGGGGTGTAACTGGGTCTGGAAGAAAAAAGAGTTAAAAAAGGAGGAACGGACAAATTAGCCATTACCAACATGCCGTTACAATTTTTACTTGAATGAGCGGTGCCTTGGGTAGGGGTGGCCCACCAACTTGTCAGCTTTGGCAACAAATACCAAGGCAAATTGACTAACACACAGGCGAACCAGTAAACAGGAATAAATGAAGTCATTTGGTCATCCTATCAGGATGACTAACTTCTAAAAAATGCTTCTACGTCAAATTTGGTTATCGTGAAAATGAATTAGTGTCTTGAGCATATTCTCCCACAAAACTTAATTCACCATTGCAAAATGCCTTAAAGAGGCATCAGGAGTTGTAATAGCGATTGGCATTTTGCAAAAAGTTGGGTGGAAAACAGGTCTGGCATTTATAAGAGAAAAATAGAAACAAACCTAACTACCTCTTACTCTAAAAATGGTAAGAGAGTAAGAAAATTCCCATGACTTAAAGGCAAATGACAAAATTCTGCCACCCAAAAAGCAGTGGGAAGGAGTCTTGCTGCCCCAGTGAATTGAGCCTCGTGGGCAAATTTGCCTCACTTATCAGATCCTGCTTGTAGCCCAGCTCTTGCAGTCGGAGGTTTTACTTAACATGTTAACAGGGAAGGCAGGAGGCATGATGAAGTGATAGCAGAATATAGCAAGTAAATAAAAAATGGATTCCTTTGTGACTGGTGGAAGGAAACACACATGAATCATTCGACACTCCTCCCACGCACATTTGACAATCTACCGTTTGTGCTATTCCTTCGCACATTTTAGCTGATGTACATAAAAAAGGCAGGTGTGATAGAAAAAGAGACAGTCCAAATGACTTCGTAAGAATTTCTTCTCTAAGCTTTAAGATTAGCTCAAAGTTACTACTCTTGTTAGCCAAAAAAATTAGCCCAATTTTTGTCGGATTTCGATGGAACCATTTGCAAAAAATACTAAGAATTATAGCAGGACCTTGTCATAAGTTTGCGACTGATGATGAATTCCAGATCTTGAGAATTTTTAGGAGGTGTCAGAACAAATAGGATTTCTTAGCGCCTTTTGACCATAAAACGGTCGATCACAAGCAGATGTCTTGCTAAATACGAAAGAAGTCGCCTATTTCCCACCTCAAGGTGTTCTAAATGCGTCTGTTTTGAAAATGGCCGAATCTATGTCTCTCGAGTCGACCCATTTTTCACCCATACCTAGGCTGTATACTGCTAACACCTAAATGGACAGAGTAAACACACTACAGTGGTTTGGACCTTTCCACTAGGGGATAAACAAACCCCCCTAAAAATTTGCAAGGTTTTCTTTTCTTAACTGGTGAATTATTGCTAAAAGATGGAATTAGCTCCGACTTTATCAATAGGAAATGCGAAAAAACCTTTACTTTACTACTGCCTACAGATTATAAATTGCACGAATTTAATTCCATCACAAATCATGAATGCTTTGGATGAATGCCTGAGGAGTCGCCACAATTACAAAGGCAAATCAAATCTTCAGACCAAAATAATACAGGTTTTGCCCAGTGAAAAATGGGACTCCCTTTCTCTCCATAAATGTCCCTCTTTTCTGGCAAATCATGACAGCCTCCGCGAGTCCCCATGAATTGGACAGGGTTAAAAGCAAAGATAATTTTGCGATTTTTTTACCGCCGTAAGCCTTAAAGTGCCAGGGCAGCACTCAATGATTTTCGAAACAAAACAACCCTTCCTAAGATAAACAAAGCAAATAGAAGGGTGCCTAAAATTAACTGAAAACACCGGAACTTTATTTCCGGAAAGGACCAGGAATTTGACTCATTTAATTGAGTGAAAATTCTCCTTTTTTCAAACTTATTGAAGAACATTTGTCACTCCTTCCTTCTTTGGGCAAAAGAATTAAAATCTTCTTTGCCTCGAAAGTGTCTATTTTTGGGAAAGTAGGAATTGGCTCCAACGACTTATGCTAGAATGCGGCGTTTGTGTTGAATATAAGTTATCACTACATAAAACACCAATTTGGGCCAAGAATTCGGACCCTAAGTATGAAAGTCGAGCTGGCTAAGGAGTGACGCGTTTTAGCAATGGACGAGCTTGTAGTTGCGGTCAAAACTTCCAGTGTTTTGATGAATGACGCCTTGTGGAAGCCTCGCATGAAGATGTCTTGGTAGTGGGGAACTTTTCAATTCACTTTTGTGAATCAGAACAGACAAAAATACATCCAACACGAAAGTTAGAATAGCTGCAAAATTATCGCGCTATTTCAAATCGAACTTTTGGTTTGTGGCTCACACTTCTTTTGAACCCCGAGATCCTTTTAAAATGTTCTAAAATGAATTTATTTTATCCACCCAAAGGGACATTAACTCCCAAAAACTACCCGTCTCCACACTCACAACCCTTCAAGACGCTGAGATGAATCTAAGGGCGGACAGACAGATGAGGGTGTGGGTGAATGTGCGATAAATACCTTTAAGTAAGTTGGTTGTCCAATGACATCCGGCAGCTGGATGGTATCAGCACAAGCGTTTAACAACATGCCCATTTTGGCACAAAACCAATAAGTGCCGATGTTATTTGTGGTGTATACTGTGGATTTCAAAGTCTCGACCGCAGTGGAAGGGAGCGGTGGTACTGCCTTTTAAAGGTGGTCTATTGATATGGCACAAGACGGAGCAAATAAATCTCGATTAATGCACCGTCGGATGGATTCTTGGCACCCTATCCCTTCGGCCACCTTGTTAGGAAAGAGCGCACGCGTGGCCATTTGTATTTTTTTTGGTAAAACATGACAGTGTTTTTGAGTACCATCAAGAAGGTGTTTCTTCGCCTTGTTTTTAATAAAATCCGACTTGTCAGGTAGTGCACAAAAAGTGAAAAGTTAGTTAACTCTTTCCTGCAACGCTACACGATGTTGAGCTCATCTTACCAAAAGATTTTTCAATGTTGTTGGCTACTAGGTGAAGAAAATCCTACCCGCATTCTTAGGGACCAAAATTATGTGCAAAAGATAGCTAAACACCCAGAGCACTGGCGGCTTGGGTTGAGAGTAAATTAACGAAGGAAGTGAAAAGGCAATATCAGCGGAGACACTCACTCCGATTATCTCCTACCATAACATACATTCTTTGCAGTGTAAAAGGACGCAAAGTGGTTCCACCCGAGGTGTCTACCAGGCAAGACATCGCGAGGTGTCATTAAGCTGTCAAAATTTGCTCAACATTTAAAAGCTGCTAAACAAATTTGAGCCGGAGAAGAAAATTCTGCAGCCAGTCACGAGAAGCCAACAAAGGATGCTGTTTCGCTCCATTGCTTTAATTTAAAATTAGGCAAATTTAAAAACCCTTCAGGAAGGTGAATTAAAAAGTACATTTGACCGGAACACGAGCTAGGACATCGTGAGTACGTCCTTGACCTCATCGGCAAACAGAGCAGGTGGAGAGGTGAGCTCCCCAGCTGTTTATTTCGCAAAATCGCGATGAACGTCCCACTGATACTTGCTGCATTCATGGCACGCATAAATGTCTAAGACGGCTAAGTGATTCCTCTCGTGTCCACTCACTCCATCCCTTGGGTGTGGTTTTCTTAGCGTAAACAAGATGGAAACAAACCTTGCAGGTTTCATTTTTCTGCTTGGCCTTTTTCCATAACCTTAAACTTATTAGGCTGCGATTGATCAGTAAAACTGGATGACTTGAATGATCTTCTGGCTTGATGGCCCATGTGATTGCATGCCATGAACATGGTTACTCACCTTTGCTCCAGGATAAAAAAGGGTAGTAGACCTTGAGAAATGAAAATCTAACTAACTTCAGCAGTAAATGAATAAACACCCTCATTTAATGTGAGAGCGTCGGTATTGAAATAGGCGAAATAGATGTGAAGACTCAGTATTTTAAGTGAAGCAATTGTAAGCGGTCGTGATTTCATCCTGTCAAATAATGTCCACTTATTCACTACAACTTTAATGGCTAAATTAAACCTGTGACAATTCAAAAGCGTAAAAATTTGTCGCGCACAAGCCAGGCTGTTAACTATACCTATAAAACGGTAGGACTTTGGGTTAAACTCCTTTTAAAAGCCATATTTTTTGTTATTGAATCCATTTTGACGTTATAAAAGCTAAAAGCCTTTCAACTTCAAAACTTTGATCGTAAGTATTCCCTCGTACCTCAGCTCTGACTCGAGGCGCGATGACATCAATACCAGTAGCAAAGCCTCACTTTTCCAACTGGCCTAAGGATATGCACGAGCAAAGCATTAACTAAGTTCAGGTCGGCTGCTCTTCCGTTGACACAAGTGTCAACTCACTTGGCATATTAGTTTGGTAAATAAATAGCATAAAATCTTGTATTCCGCCACTTGAAAACACCATCAACCAAGGCTCCTCGGAAAGATGAGGTATCGAAAGTATGCTAATGCTGTTTTTCGGGGAGAACAGAAAATGGTTGACTTGACTGTAATGCTGGATTTGTAATTGGCTCCATCACCAGAAAGACTCAAGTATTTTTGCTCACTACAGTTAAACGAATTTGGCATATTTCGATTAAATATCAATTTAATTTCAGATTATCCATGTGTGGCACCTCGAGTACCTTCAGAAAATAAGACACGTAAAAAAATGGGAATTTACATTAAGTCATCTGGTGGTGTAAGCATTGCGATCGTAGCATGCAATCAAAAGCGGAAAAGGGCAATTCTATCGCCTTGAGTCAATGTAATTTGACCAAAAGGAACTTGAGAGTGGATGTCCGAGAGGCAGTGAATAACGTCGATGCATTAGCACCACTTCTTCAGAGTCGGACTGTTTCAGAAGGCATGTTCTAATGTCAGGCTATGTCTACGTCCTCGGGGTCGCAGAAGATTTCAATCGGGGTATATTAGACAGAGATTTCATTGATATCAAAAAGTGATTTTTGGGTGAAAAAGGGAAGACATAGGAAAGAACAGGTGAGAAAGGACATTTTCCGGTGCCTCATTCCCATTTCACTTCCCTAACTGGCGTGGTTCCATCAAGTAGCAGGACGGACGATGTGTCACTTCATGTCAGACAGTCAGTTGATTATGACCATCATTTAGGGCGACTTCATTCACACAGAAGCTCTTCCTCAATTCATAGCTTTTGCGTTAGTTTTAAACTGGTTGGAATCCATCCAAATGCAACTGTTGCCGAAACAGCATACCTAGTCTTTTGAGGGTGCTAATTACACCAATGCGGTGGCTCAATGAGAGATAATTAGTCCACATGAAGTCACAAATAGTCAAATTTTGCTAATTTCTTCATCAGGAAGTGTAATTTTTCCAATTATTTGTAGTTATCGTCCTAGGGATTTTAAAAGTTGTTGCTTAAACAAGCAATAAGTGTTAGATTGTACCCTCCCTGTTTGAGGAACTGACAAGTGCTCTCTGCATCTGGGTAAATTCAACCAACTATCAAGATCATCACTTACCAAAGAGATAAACAAGAAATACTTTATTAAAAATTCCGATCCCTAATGACATTAAACCTACTTGAATTTAGCATACATTTTTGCGTGAATTCTTGAAAAAGGAACATAGAGGAATGTTTATGAATTCACAGTGGTCTTGAACCCCCCAACTTCATCCCCTTGCGACAATACATCATCATCCGGCTTGAACTTTCCAGAAATTTGTTAAATGAACAAGATTTAATCGGCGCGCGAATGGGTACCGAAGCGATCGTATGGTGCCTCGTTGCGTGGATCAGCAAAATACCAGATGAGCTAAACCAGATTTTCATGGGCAAAACCTGTTCACTGTCTCATCGGAAGCGCCAGGTCTGTAAATCGCTGGCTCGGAGGTTAATTTCCTTCGTGCTAGTTCTACCACACAGTTTAAAGCTGTCAGCTACATAGTTAAATAGCACTATCATAGAGAAATTTACCTCCAGCTTTAGGAACTGCCTTGTCCAAAATGCCTTAAGGATTGCCCCTACAAGAATAGGAGGCCACGCAGTGAACGTAACTGAGTTGGTTGTCTGTGGGAGCACGAGACTTAAAATTTCGCACATCACACCGTCCAGCCTCGTCTGCTAGGCAAGATCGCGGGGATTTTTACAGGTAAACTTCTGTTTAATCGTTTCAAACTATCTAGAAATATGTGGAGTGTTAAATTAGCAACATATATTAGCAAAACCATTTTTGTAAGTAAAGCGTTTTACTTTAGGAATAAGTACAGGTGGTAGACTTTATGAAACATTCTTTGAGAAAAAAAGCCATTTTTTGATATCAATGTTTTGCATACATTTTCCTGTTGTTATTCACACTCGCACAAGAAACAGTTAGAATGAAAAGTCCTACACGGTTTCTAAATGCCATTTATTATTCAAGACAAGCATAGCCATATTTACCCAAAAAAATCTTTCGCGGCAACAAGAGAAAAAGTGGGCTGTTGATTTCCATATTTTTGTTTTCCGAGTCAACTTTTAAAACAACCTGCCCCCACTTTTACTATACTTTGCATGAAGAAGGCATTCAGATTAAAACTTCCAACCCTTTGGAGGCTCTGGGCCGCAGAAATGTGGTTTCGTTTTATTTTGTAAAGCTGGAGCTAAAAGTATTGCAGGGAGCACTGATTGACGTATTTTAGAGGAAGAAGCACCTGTCTGCTCTACACTCTCTCTTCGACCAGAGTAGACGAGGTTTTGCATGAAACGCTGCTCCATTCTCGTTCATAGGAGACTGCATTTCCTCATTAATTTCACAACCAAAGTGCAAACACATAATTGTTCGAAAAAATTGTGAAAAATTCCAAATGATTCATTTGAAAAACCGATTTCGTGAAAAGGGGCATTTTTTCTTTGTTCATTATATGCTCTTATCGTTCCACGGTATTGGCGAAACTTTTCCTCAAAGGAGTTTTTGAGCAAGTTAAAGACAATAAGTTGCAACAAATTTCGGAAATAAGTTTATCAGCAAGAGAATAAATGGTACCAACTTTTATAACAGAAAATTTGCGTTTACAAGAGTGTATAATCGGAACAATTTAATCTGGTTCATTCAAGGGTTCATAACACAGCTATTCAAGTCACAAGTCTATTTATAGTTAAAAAACAAGTATTGTAGACAATTAAATATGTATAACGAAAGGTTCCCACCGGTTAAACTGAATTGACGAGTTAATAAATCATAAAACATATAGGAGATATCATAGTAAGGAAAGGACTCACTTTGATCGATCCCAAAATCTCCAGTCGATTTCCAGGCGCGATTCCAACTCTACCAGCGAGGCTACAAATCCACCATCCCTCAAACCCAGGAGGGTCTCTCTTGAGTACTGTGAGTACATCTCCTCTAGAAAATGTGAGTTCCTGTGCTACCTCTGCACTGTTATCAAAGAGAGCCCTTGCCAAGACAGTTGCATTGGGTCCTGTGGAACTGCTGGTGCCTGCCGCAGCAGCGCTATTGCCCGTGGTATTACTACTGTTATTGGCTGCTGAAGCAGTGGAAGTGGAAGAGGTGAAAGAGGGCGAATTTTCCATCGTTTTTTATCATGCCAAATAAGAGTAGACGAAGTAGTGACAGAAAAGGTGCTCCAGCATTGTTGCCCCTAGTCGCGCTCGCGTGTGTTTGTGCGTTTCTGCGTATGTCTCTCCCTGTGTATGCACAGAAGAGAGCGCCAGAGGCAATGGCAATGCAACCACAATCCCTGGAACCAATCAACGGCCCGTAAAATCTTAACCAATGGCGCTCTTGCGTGTTTATATTGCTGCGTGTGTGCGTGCATTTGTGCTCTCGGCTTAGTAAAGGGTGGGTTTTGGCGGAAACATAGGGTGCAAAAGGTCTTGACTCCATAAACGACAAAGCCAAGTCAGACGTCTGCAAAGAGTGCCCGTCTGGAAATATTTTAACTTCCTGAGGGCACTAGGCGTCAAGCACTTTTATAAAGGTGTATTTGGGCTAGATTTGGCAACAAACACCGTTTTTCAGCGGTGAGTTCTCGTGGCATAAAGAAAAAATGTTACGCATTTGATGAAGAGGATGAAGCAGGTTATTTTTTTGCCTCAACGTTTTGTATTTAACCCCGGAACCGAAAATGATGGCATTTCGTCGATTCCTTTTTAATTAATTGCGTTTTTAACAATTAATGCAAACAGTTACAAAACATGAATGTGAAATGCTGCGAGCCATAAAAGCGGATAAACTACCTGAGAGATTTCAGGTGGAAAAAAATAACCTCATGCAACCCGAAGGAGAGAAAAAGCTATGGAAAAGAAGGAAAAAGAGATTTAGCTAGTAACGTTCGGCCAAAAAGGCAACTCTCCCAACCCTGTGCTTAGTAGCTACGCAAATGCAAATCATGGCTTAAATGATTAGTGCCTTGCCAAATTAGTCTACGAAAACTGAAAAAGGATGGCTGCGTATTTCCTTACATGGGTAAGAATCACTGATTTGTGGTGCAACAACTGATGCAACCAACTTGTTGAGGGTACAGGTCAAAAAATAACTGAAGGTTGCACCTCCAGGTGTAATGTCCAAAGTTCGAATAAAGCGTGCAGTTTGAAGGGCCTGCGGTCATTCCTCGGACTAAACACTCATGCTATGCTTGAATATAAGGAAAATGATTTGATAGGAAAAAATTTAAGACTTAGTTTGTCGAAACTACTCCTTCATTTTTATGAATAGATGGTCTGCGCCTGAAATGAAGACGAAACGATAAATATCTTAATAAAGATTGGCTTCTCGGTGACTTAAACAAAAATATGTTGGTTTTGAAAAACATGAGAGAATTTAGATAGTTCCACGACAATTTTAAACAGAAACGCGACCGATATTTCTTTAAAGCTCATTAAAGTAAGCCCACTCCTGCGTGGGTGAAGTCCGGCTTGATGCTCGTGGAAATGGGAACTTCTGGACATGTAGCATCGTATTAAAGTAATCTAGAACGCCTAAAAAGTTGCGATCGACCGATAATTTGCCTTTTCAGCATTTGCATCCACGAGATTTTGGTTTGAAGCATCTGAGCTACAGGGTGTTTGACGATTTACCGATGGAATGGAAATTATGGGGACTGCAAAATCCTTTAACTGATGTAAAAGATCATAAATGAGTGACGTAGACAAGCAGAATGCATGACCTTATTCATTCAAATAAGAACTTTTGAAATCACTTTTAATTCGAATAAATACTCAAGCTAACTAGCAAAGTTGGGAAGAGTGGTATTTGCATTGATAACTCAGGATTTAGAACTTGTGTAACACTCTCGTTGTTTCTCTTTACTAAATCCGGTGTAATACTTTGTTTGTTCGAGCTA
>MIEF01009218.1:0-29693 GCA_001870725.1 Taenia solium | reverse complement strand
GGATACAGGAGGGATGGATACAGGATGGATGAATGAATGAATGGATTTATGGATGGATGGATGGATGGATGGATGGATTGATGGATGGATGGATGGATGGATGGTTGGATGGATGGATGGATGGATGGATGGATGGATGTATACAAAATGGATATGGGATAGATACAGTTTGGATACAGGTTATATGCGTAATGTATTCAGGATGGATGTATATACGCATTGGTACCGTTTTGATGTATGTATGAATGTACATTGACCTTTTGTATTATCTTTCATCGACGTCCTTGCGACTTTTATCTGTCTACGTAGCAGGCGACTTTTTCTCCCTTTCCCTAATGTTCTTTAGTCGTCTTTCACCCTAAGTGAATGACTCGAACTTATGGACCCAATGCATACTTGCTTAAACCGCATTTAAATTAACAATTTTTTTCCAACCTTTAAATCCAACTTGTTCCTTATGCATGTTTGAACACCCACTCTACAGTTACGTCCTTTTTTTGGAACGAAAATCTTTATCGTTTGCCAAAAATTAAGTTGATCCAGTTGGCTACACTTCCAGTACTTCTCAATCTCTTGCTTCACCTCCTTTCGATAGCTCCTATGGACTGTCCCCAATACACTTCCACTGTTTTGAGTAGCCGATGATAATAAAAGCTGGCAGATGTGTTGGATATTTGATTATTACTGGATTAATGGCATTTGTCCTGGCATCAATCATGTTCAAATACTTAACTTCATCAAGTGCCTTGACTGACGCATATTTTGACTGCTCACAGATTTGCACCGCAATCATTGACAGCAGAGGAGAACTTTTAATCCCATGTGATTAGATTATGACACACAAATATACACATCCTCCTGAACTAGGACACAATCGAACACGTCGAAAGGTCCAAACACCTACCCCAAGGACATGTGTCAATCAAGCGACTTGACAGCGCATATTCCACTTGAGACACCTTCAATAGGAAAAACGATACCTCTGTGGAGTTTTTGACGCAGCTGTACTTGTGTTGTTGTTTTCTTGTGTCAGTCCGCAAATTCGACAACAATCCTCTCCTCCAGCAGCGATTTCACTTTGCCTAGTCCATGCTGTAGTAAATTCCTTTCCGTGCAGTCAACGACTGCGGTGCAACCCCGGAAGTTAACATTGGTTTGTCAGCCAAGACCTTTGTTGATACGAGGCTGTGTATGGCATTTGTTTAGACATTTTTGCTGCCCTGGATGATGTGAATAATGTGCGGAGCGAAACAAATAACCAACATCTTATGCAACAAAAAAAAGTTAGAGCGCTTAGATGAGCCCTGGAAGTGAAGCCTCATAAAATTAACTAAGAGACAACAATAGGAAGAGGTGGTGAATAGCGTCGAGTGGTTGATATCCAGCTTGCGATGCGAGAGTGTACCGCATCAGGACATCGCCGAGTTCAAAGAAATCCATCGGATTCCATAGTCACTAAAACTGCACATTTGCAAATGTAAGGCGACTTAATCTTTTTTGCTCCTTTGGGAAGAAAAATTGAAGAATTCAAAAACTTGGCTGTCTTCTTGTCAAAGTGGCGGATATTTCCTAATCAGGACAGCATTGCAATCAGTTTGGTGCATATTCAAAGACCAGTGTTTGGCTTTTGGCCTCCTTTAATGGACTGGAAAAGGCCACCAACGAGGTGTCGCATTCGTGATTAATGTTGCATGGAGTCTATTCAAGCGCTCTACCACGCCAGTACAAGCGGCGCCGATCGGACAGGCAGGTTTGACTGCAACCACAACGCTCTGCAAAGCTGAATGACAAAGAATTGGGGAATTGAGCTCTAACCAGCTTCGCAAAAATACCCGTCTACTTTTCGAGCTAAAGGTTCCGCGCTCTTCATTGCATCGTCAATTCCATCTTACCAGTTTGGACATCATCTGAAACACCTTTGACGCTCTTTGAGGGTGCTCAGTTGGCCTACTCCCAGAGGAGGTAAATCTTGTTGAGATGGCACATTTTAGAATGCAGTGCGAAATTAATTTAGATGAGGCCGTGCTTAACGCATGCATTACACCTCTGAAGTAAGATAACCATCTTCCACACCTGAACGATCCTCTCTGAGGCAGCTTATATTCCCCTGCCTCGGTTCACCCGATCATCTACAAACAGCTCGCCAACTAACCGATGTGCAAGAGCCGTCACAAAACCCAATTGGTCGGACATGTTTTCAATTGGCACGTATTGTTAATTTGTATCTCGAGATTGACGTTCCGAGGTCGTTCCGCTTAACACCCGAGTAGACAGGCTTCCTTTGGTAACGGACAGTCAACAGTAGTCACAAGTACCGTCCTATTGTCTAACCACTCGACCTGAAACAATAAGGCATGAGGTCGTTCCTTATATTGCCTTGTCTTGTAAGTGAAGGACTCCTCCGCTAGTGATTGTCTGGTAGGTGGAAACAGTGGATCGCCCTGGTGATCATTTGGTCTTTACCGCACATGAATCATGTGAAGTTGGCAATGGCAGCAGTGCTTCTTTAACCTCGCGGAACAGTTCAATTTGCACCATTTAGCTGATGCGCCATCGAGAAGCAGGTATTCACTACCCGCTACGAGAGCCTCATGCCTACCTATCAGCGTCCATTGCAACTCTGCTGAAAGTAAAATTAGCACTCACTCTCGCCTTCATCTGACACTTCGATCATCCTTCTTCACTGACCACTGTTCCTTGGATGACATCCACCACTAGGAACAGAGGTAGGTGCACATGTTCAATGTAGGGACACGTAAGGCTCCCTAGAACCGTAAGGCTGTCTGCGCTGAAAATGACTTTTCATCCTTCACCTCATTGCCAATACGTATGGATGTGGAGAGGGGAGTTTTGATTTTGTGTGGACGAGTGGACTAGCAGATGCAGTATTAGAGGAAAGCTGACCCCTTGAAGGAGACAGCAACACCAAATATAAAATTGTCCTTCTCATCTTTATTTGCGGTCACTCTGACTAAATAACCACCACGACCGCGTTTAGAATATGGCCCGGGTGCCGATATCTGGGAGGTAGACCGCCTCAGCTTAATCCGTTTATGCGTGGACGTTAAGCGCCCCCTCGAATCGCATGGACCAACCGGCAGCCAACTTATTTCCATCCTCCACTACCAAGTCCCTCTTCGAGTATCTCACCGCAACCTAGAACAAAAGTTCGACAGACTGTCCGGCCACATCCGGACTCGTGAGTAACTGGCTGTCATTTCCCACGTCCACCAATAAGCTCACATCCCACCTCGAAATATCTCACCATGTTTTAAGACGGAGTCCTAGCGGAGCGTACACCCACACCTAGACAATGAATATGACAAGACACTCCCCACTACTTGCCCATCTCCGTTGGATCTCCTCCGGCAAAACTTCATTTACGATCAACACATACATCATCAAATGGCCCCAACATCAAACTTTCCCACTGCACTAAATCCACCCAAGTCACCCCACATCACATAAGAATCTGCAGAAACAAAGTAAAACACGTCCTAGCATTCCACTAGGCATTTGTTGATGGTCCAAAAAGGCAACGAAGGGCAGGAAGAGAGGCCAGCAAATGTTGACACGATCACGAATGCCAGCGTGGAAGACAGCAGTATACGAACTAGTACTCATCTTGGAACGGATATTCAGGGTGCTTTGCAACGCTGAAAGAAACAAAGACATGGAGAAGATAAGAAGGAAGAAAATGGATCTGTCAAAAGCGTCACAGGACCAACCACATGTCAAAACAATGACGGGTAACTAGGACATTATGGTCGCCCATTTTGTGACAGTATTTTAGTAATCAGAAAGTACACTTCGGTTCGCACAAATCACGATGGGCATAACTTACCCAGGCCACTGGATAAGGCGCCCGTCTGGAACAATCTCGTTGAGTTTTGCCATTTCCGCATTAGTCAGCTCAAAATCAAACACCTTAAAAGCACAAACAATCGCTATGATATACCGGTGAGAATCGGCAATTGAAAAACTTAACTGGACTTCCTTCAGTTGTAACTTACATCAAAATCTAACTTGATGAGTTCCGGACAGGTACCACCCACGAGGACAATGATGCCTCTTTGCAATCCATGGCGCAGTAGCACTTGTGCAGGTGTCTTCTTGTGTTCATTTGCGATTTTAACAACGTTCTCGTCCTCCATTAGACACTTTACCTTGCCTCTACAAGGAACGTAAATAGTGCTTCACTTCAGTTTCCAGCAGGCAAATAAATTGACTGCATTGACATACGTGAGCCTATAGACATAAGCAGGAGAGCCGAGAGGTGCATAACCCTCAACCAGAATGTTCTTGGAATGACAAAACTCAATCAGCTTTGTGTTTGGACAGTGAATATTGACTTCGACTTGATTCACTGCCGGTGGAATTCTGCACGATGCCAAAATGCGTTCTAATTGGCGTTTGTTAAAGTTAGACACACCAATTGATTTGACAAGTCCAGCTGACACCAACTCCTCCATGGCCTAAAAGACTACGCTAGCATTATTTCAACGAACTCACCTTCCACGTATCTTCAATTTTATGATGTTCGAACGTGAATGTGCGTGGATCATGAATATCGAAAGGAACATCTTTCTTGCAACTGATGGATGCAGGAAAGTGTATCAAGTAAAGATCCAAATATTCGAGACCAAGGTCCTTAATTGATATTTCGCACGCTTTACGGACATCTTCGGGTGCGTGTTTGTCACACCAAAGCTACACTCAGGAAATTGCAAATCACAAGTATGCGGGAGTACCTTCGAAGTAACGAAGATATCTTCGCGTTTTAGGTTGTGCTTCTTCATTGATGTTTCTAGTCCTTTACCGACTTCCTTTTCGTTGCCATAACTCATAGCACAATCGATATGGCGACATCCAGTGCTGATGGCAAATTCAACGGCTCCAGTTACGACTTCCTTAGACGCCTGCAATCGACACGCAATGCACAAAAAACGACCTCCCTACCACAAAGGTTCCGAAGCCAAGTCGAGGAATCTTATAACCGCTGTTAAGTAGTAGACTTTGACTCAGACTCATTGCAAAGGCTGCAAAACGAACTTCAACCCAAATGCGCACTTAAAGGTTGAGATCTAGGTCAAAGGGTAGGCACAACACATTAATATAAACAAAATTTACCCCTTTTGCTCAGTTTACATCACTGCCCAAACTTATGCTTGCTGATCCTGCAATTTTAATGATCCTTACAAGTTGCGATTTGGTGCCAATAGCTAAGCATGCAAATGACGTCAATTTGTAATCATTGGTAAGTAGCACCAAATGAAAACGAAAATGCGATTAAGGCTTAGAGCAACTCAGTCCTATGCTTCTGGATTTTCTTATTTTAGGCAATCCAACAAAAGTCCTTTGCTATATTCACAGATATATGCCATTTATGTACAGTGCAGTTTGTGCCGTGATGTTAAAATCATGACCCACCTTGTGCTGGAGGGATATGAGCTATGCTCAAGCAATCACTAACCTCATGATTCTCGATAAGTGCCGTCAAGGCAACAAAGATGTCTTCACGTCTTAAGTTGCACTTCTTCATGAGTGCCGCTATTGCAGTACCGACTTCCAGTTCGTTGCTATGGCACATAGCACAATCAACGTGGCGAAATCCAATGTCGCAAATGTAATTGTTTGTTCTGACTGCCGGTTTAGATTTCGATCAGTTTGGTGGCCATTTTGCCCTACCTACTTAGACTGGCCTCCGGGCCGTCCCAGCATTCCCGTTCCCTCTGCTTGTTGAATATGCTTTCTGCCTTAGTATTATGCATTCCTTTGCCTTCAAGGAAGTCTCAGGGCGCTAAAACATCTTTGAGAGGCTGCAATCAACAATCAAATTGACATAAATAGACCGTACTACACCAAAGGTTCTAAGTGAAAATTGCGGAATCTTATGACCACTATCAGAGGCTATTAGTCCAATGCTTAAATTCTTTTAACACAAACAAACCACCGACTGCATTTTCAATGCCATGGACCAAAGGTCGATAACTTGGCTGATGCCAGATCCGCTCTCTCTCACCGCTTGCGTGAGAAATTTTTCAACTGTGAAGACACTACCACCGGTAACGCCTCTTCTCGCGGTCAAAGTCCAAATAACTTTTCTACGAGAACTGGGACCCAAATGGAGTGTAGAGGCTGCCAACATTAGCGAAGTAATGAAGGATGCAAAGCCGACCACCAAGCTGTGGACCTACCTCCACAACCACTCACTCCAGTTTGTCGTGGTTGTCTTCACATCGACGACAACAACACGAAAAGTGTCGAATTGACGCCACTACATAACACCAATGGTGGTTCCTGTGCCCATTCGCCGCATCGGAGTCTATGGAGAATCAGCGCAATGCCAATACAACATGTTCCACAAAGTTACCCACTCCATGCAACAGAAAATGTGAACAGGAAATTGTGAAATAAAATTGGCTAGCACCAACTAGAGGACGGCAGATTCAATTCCAATTCTGTTGGCTGTACAACCGCAGCAATGAACGCATGACCTTCAACAACTAGCCGTCTCTGGATGAGTCATTTATGACAGGGTAATGGATTCAAGTGGACACAAGCCATTGGCCTCGCCCTTGCACTGGGAGGTGAGTACTCACTTCTGTTGTGGCCGAATTTGCACTCGAATACGAACCAGCCTACTGAGTACCTTTAAAGTAGAAGCGGTGCTGCATGTGCACCCGTTGGGAAGGTGGCTGCATCGTGCAGACCAGGGCAAGTGTCGACAGCCCCTGACCTCTGATACCCAAAACCACATCCAGTGCTATGATTGACAGCAGCCCCTAGTTTCAAGCGATTCTTCATCTTTTCCTGCCTAACTGCCTCACACCAAGCAGGGGTACTAACCAAACACACTGATGACCCTCCGAAGGCCAAGTTCAAACTGCTGCTATAATTACATGCAACAGAAATCAGACATTTAAGCCCATCCAACAGACGGTCTCCACCCTCCGGCCTCCAAACCCGTACGTACGCATCGGTAGAGCATTCAGTTGGGAGTCTCACAAACTAAACAACTCGCGCACGTGGAACCGCCATGATGTACCGATACGATGTCATCTCATCACTATCAACAATTTCGTGAGACGTCCGAATAGTGTATAGCCTCCTGTTTTACACCCTTAAAGGACGCCACAGTTTTGGTGGAGTTAAAAGTGCCAGGCCGATTGTGGGCTTTCAGCACTGCTGTGCATCAGTGCAGTACATTCTGGACACTGTTAGTCAGGATGACCGACAGCAGGAACAAGACATTCGAGTGATAAAGGGAAAGTGGACGGCTATACATCTGGCGGTGGCGATGGCGCGTAGAGCAGTTATTCACGCGGAGAAATATCCAGTGTGTGGATAGCCTGACGAACTGGTACACGTCACACCATTCCAGACGAAGTGTACGCAGGGCAGCGTCCTGGCCATCGTCTGCCGAACAGCGGACCGGACTCGGGAGCAACCAGTACTGACAAAACCTGTCTATAACAACTTCCGAATATCATTCTAACGTCGGCAGAATATACCCGACCGATTGTTCGAATAAAGCTGATCAACGAGGCGTTTGCAACGGCGTGAGGTAGAGCCCTCACTTGATGGAGCTGCTGGCGTCGGATACTGACATCCGAAACCGAATCGTTCAAGCAGACTCGATTGCAATCTTGTGAAAGAATAGCTTGACCTGTCGCACTGATTCCGTACGCACGAACACCGCCTCGCACCGGTGATGAGTGAAGTGACTAAATTTCTGCTCAACATTGAAAATTTAACACTTGCATTGCCAAACAGCCTTGCTGAGATTAACGGACAATTTTACGCTTGAAAAATGAATAATAGGATGGATAAACTACTTCGAACTCACTCGCATTGCTCCATATTCACAACCAGGGGATAACACGCGATCCCATGACGACATCCTCGTCGCAAATACAGTGAAGTAGTGCAGAATTTAGCGAATAATTTGCACCACGCCAAATCCGATGGCCGAGCTCTGTAGGGGTCTGCCTCGTTCACCCGTGAGAGAACCTCACACCACCACTACCAGTCATCACACCACTCACTCCGTTTCAATACCTCTAAAAATTGGGAGGGCGAAACCTCCACTGATAATAATCGAACCCAAATCTCATCCATAGACAGACAGAAAACTTGTTAAATACCGACGGCATTCCTTCCCTTGAGAGGGTCAAGAACTCGCAATTGGCAAAGGGTCGATCGGGGGAGCGACTGCAACCCGGAAAACCACGCCACGGCCACTATCGCTTGGAGCAAAACACCTGCGATTTTAGTAGTGCACCCAACCGAAGGGCAAGAAATTCGACTACAAGCACACGCTTGAAAAGCACAACCAACTCTAATAACCCGAAATTGCTATCGTTGCCATCAAGCATTACCAACACGAATCCATGAAACGCGTCGGATCCCCATCGAGTCCTTACGACCGATGATAATGGCTACCCAAAACAGTCGCACTGACAGGCTTGCGATTTTTAGCAGTCCTCACTCCAAGGGCGACCACGAACCACACCCCCAGGAAGCCTGAAGCTTTACAGTGGATACAACCGGAGCGTTCCATTGCGCTGCGTACGCAAATACTGATGATTTATTAGAAAAGAGTGGGGGAAAAAAATTACACACACGCGTAAGCATGATCGCATGGGCTAAGTTCGCACGTCTCCATAACTGTTGTCGTACGGTGTCACATGCGTAAAGGAAAATGCAATCCTCAGCCTACAGGTAGACGAAAAAACCAGGTTACTAGATTGACTGAAAAGCCACCATAGTGTAGATTCAAGAACTGCTGGAGAGCTTACGTCTGTATCCACTAGACGGAGGTGGCGGACCGCGTCTCGAATAGCCGCGATCATAGTAGGGACGATCGTCATAAACACCGTATGGTGGTGGCGGTGGTGGAGCTGGTCCACCTGCAGAATAGGGACCATCGTAGCCGTAGGGCGGCGGTGGCGGTGGTGGAGGCCCCATGTACCGGTTATAGGCGGGCATTGAGTCAGCATCAAAGTTGTTAGCATCGTAGTCGCTACGGTGACCACGAGGAGGTGCCGACTACAGATTCAAAAACCTATGAGACAATCCAAATCCTACCTCCAGTGTCTCCATGATGTCTTCGACGCAAGCGAAAACATTTTGCGGTTCACCGATTAGCTGGAGAACACGATCCGTAGAACGAGGCGCAAACTCCTGGTAGATCTTGATTATTTGCATGCGATGCTTTTCGCGTAGCTCTTTTATCTTGTCTCCACTCTTACCAATCACCGAGCCAACCTGACTATGATGAATGAGAATACGAAGATCCAGGAGCTTCGCGGGATCAAGATCATTTCCTTCGTCGTCTTTTCGGCCTTCCAATAAACGCTGGTCAGCATTTTTTGCGGACAACACATCCTGACAGAAAATTTCGGTCATGATTACACAATCAATCTCACCATCAGGACATCGGTTAATTCTCTAAGGCAGCCGCATATGTTCGGCCTATCACCCTCCATATTGAACACCCTGAAAAAAAACAAGAGATTTAGCAGATAATGATGGCCATGAAGAAGCTTAGTTAGGCGTACTGTACCGTTCTGGGCCCCTGCTATCAGGAATGTGAAGACGGACAGAATACTGCAGTGAGAATAAACGCGCGCGGACACACACAATATAGATGTTAGCAAGTGAATACCATAGGTGAGTACCATGAGAACACGGGTGGCATGGACATTTTGAGTGACAAACATGGCGTGACATGAGACGGAGATGAGCCGTGGGATTCGAAATCAGTGGACAATCATCAACGGTGACAGTTGGACACGTTCGACAATTGGTGACAGGTGAGTTCACGTTCATAAAATGGACAAAAATAAAATAACCCTTTAGATCGAGGCACAGCGTGGCGCGTAGAGAACAAAAAAACAGATGACATGTATGGTACAATACCTGGGCCCGTAGATCTTTAATAGTCTCGCCGCCCTTGCCTATTATTGGTCCGGCCGCTCGACTTGGTATGAGAACGCGAAGCAGCTTGCTTGGATCGTCACTGCGACGGAATTTGCTGGGCGGTCCATCATCGACGAAGCCATTTCCTCGCTTCATCCTGGAAGACAACAGTAAGCGAAAACGAAGACGGCTTCGGCGCAGTCAAACACACACTAATTGTAATACATAATTAAATTGAAATCGTCAAATAGAATTGGCTTTGTTTATTCAAGTAAGAGATTATTGGATTTCCCTCATATGCACCATTAGTGTACACGCGTCATAATGACTATAGTTATAAACTGCTAGTTTATGGAATTTAGGCTAAAAATAACTGTAAACACAGCAAGGTCTAGGCATAAAATATCAGCCCGTATTCTTAACGTTTTGTAATAATCGTATCGCATTAGAATACATCGTTTTTGGTGTGCTTCGATATCATTCCTAGGCGATTAGTGAGACGACAATGCCTAAGCTAATGAGGGCTATGAAAACTTACAAGGCAATGAAAAACGTTATTCGCTTGCAGGGTTTCAGCATTCTCTCGCTATGATCTTCTTTAAACATTGCATGGATCAAAAGTTTTTTGTAAAATACAAGAGCTCTCAAGCAATTCACCTAGCCCAGCAAAATAACTATTTTATACAGGCTTAATAATCACATTTTGGCCTGTTTTTTAATTCTTTGAAACGTTCTAGCTGAAATTGCTCCTATGCTGGTTTTTCTGCAAATAGTTAATGCTTGGGTAGTTTTTAGTGCCGCCATCACATTGAAAAAATGCGTCGCATACATTAAAATTGTTGATTTGTCTATTCAATGCAACTTTTTATAATTTAACGCGTATCTTTGTTTGCACAGATGTATAGCGTAGCCTTCAGTACCCGTGACATATCTCTCGGTGCGCGCTTCGCTTCCGCTGCTTAGAGCTGTCGTACGGGGGTAATTCATCCGCGATACAATATCTGTTTTCTAAGGGCTTTTGTTTTTAAATGCAGTGGTTTCTTGTACTACGGGCACAAGTTTTGCTTTGAATGTTTCTTACTGCTCTCTCAATATTTTGTAAATTGTTGGCGTTCAAATTAGACGAATTTTCCTACTGATTTTTACGACTTAAATGATACGCACTAAAGTTTAGTGCGGCCACTGTCTATCGAGTCTGATTTATGCAAGATCTGATTATTACCTTCTGCAATTTCTAGTGAAGCGCCAATGCGTGTTCGTAGTATAAGTTTTCATTATTTGTAACGTTGTTAAAGTCGGCCTTCCTTTCTCCTGTAACTCCTCTCCAGTCATTTATTGTATAAAATGGTCTCCTATCATTCTATCATCCGATTTCGTTTATTACCAACAAACCACCTTACTTAAGAAAGTCCCATTCAAAAAACCACACTTTAGATATATTTTTTCGACCATTACTGCTATAAGGTGTGGTTTTACTTCTGTAGCCTTTATTTAATTGCTCTTAAAATAAGTTTATGAATTGTCTCCGACGCAAATTTTCATCTTTCTTACCATGAAAACCCCGTTTTTTCAAGTCCGATCTCATGGAGAGTAGCAATTCGGCGCTCCTCATTTCCCCCTCCCAACGACTCAACGGCACAGATATCTATAGCTGCAGTTACAAGAGGCCCATCCCCACCTCTCATTGCCTTGCGAATGACTTCGAGAAAAATGAGGCCACTTTGGCAGCAGAGGGAGCTGCGCAGTCTACTCGCCTCTTCCGTAATAATATGAGGATGTTGCACAGGCGAAATGTGCGCAATAACAAAGTCTCCCCCACCACCGCAGCCACAACCGTCGCTGCCGCAGTAATGAAACCCGAGATCCCACGATTCGCGCTGATGAAGGTTTATGAGGAGGAGGAGGAAGAGGAGGTGGAGATGAGAAGGGAGGGTGGGAGTGAAGCCTCAGTGGAATCTCCATCCCCGAACAATTGGTTGTCTCGTGAGGCCTTTTTTCAGGTAAGTCTTTTCAAAACTGACTTTCTCCTTGATGTCATTTTACACAAGCCTAGGTGCGGAATGTATCGTTTTGATCTGAGTGGTGTAGTGATGGTGATCCATCCTCCCGGTACCTTATTTTAAAACAGATGATAGGAACTGGAATTTAGCATTTATTTTTGCGGGTCTGGAAGCTGAATGAGCAATTGTAATTCGGTTACATTTTTATTAGCAATGTGTCTAATCTGTTGTGAGACTTTAATTTGAAGTTATTATTTGTTAAATAGCGTAACGATGTCAAACGTCCGCCTAGCAGTCAAAATTGAGCAAACATTGGCTTTATTCAGAGTTTGAACTCACTTCATGCCTCATTGACTGCTACTTTGTCCTCCTGTGAATTTCTCTGATATTTCGCTTAGCTGTTTAAATCCCTCATTTTCTGCAAGAAGCTCTGTGTAATTAGTTTCAGTGTTTTCTAGTGGTGTGAAATGAAGGTGGCTGGTTGTCCTGTGGGGCTTTTTCTGGAGTATAGCTATTTATTGAGCTGTGGAAAGTCGTCGTTTGTGCTTTCTGTGTTGGACTGTGTGCATTTTAGGGATACGCATGAGTAAACACTGAGTATAGGTGGATCCTTTGAAATTCAATCGGAACTTGGGGACATCTTTTCATTTTTTTGTGTGACGTATATTCAAATGAAATTTAATTATCGAATTAGTATGTTCATTACTGATACCTCCAAGGCAGGTCGACTGCATCTTGTGCTTTTGAATATTCTGCGTTTATTTTAATGCTTCGAACTCAACAGGTCTGATCCCAACACGATTTGGTGCACAGATACCATAACCTGATAAAGAGTATGTCACATTTGTAATGTCGGACTCAGATTTAGGAAATTCAGGGCATCACATATATGTGACGCTTTAACCAAAGCATCCAATCTAAGTCCGACAGATCCCCAATTCGCTAGCCTACCATCCTTCGAGGTTTTCCTTATCCTTCGATTTGTTCATTTGTCAACTTCGTTTGAAAAAAAAAACGTACGGGAAAGGAAAGAACAGTGATCGGTTGGCAGAAAGGAAAAGAATCACTCTTTAAAGGAAGAAAACTTGTTGTAAATAGTTGTGAATTAGGATCTATACTTCAATTCGTGATAGAGAACAGAGGTATGCTCATACACGCTTAGACAAGGCGGCCATTGAGCGCCGCTTGGCTTTGGCATGTCTATTCGTGCCTGGTTGCTGGGATTTCGACGGTACCGGTTTACACCTCAAGAGATTTTTTTTCTACTTGTTAAACCTCTCTTGCCTTCAGTTTATGTTCATAACACCAAACTATCAGCAGAAGTGGGTCTTAACGTTTGATGGGGAGTTAAGTTGGGGTGCTTTTTTATCTATCACACTGGCTTTGCTCTACAATCTCACCTGCTCTTATTGTAGTAAAAGTAATGCGGCGTGTTTACCTGTCATCCTTAGGTGAAATGGAGGACTCGGTTTGTAAATTAAGCGCTAATTAACCACAGTCGCAGTTTTTTGTTGTATTCGTCGACCACGCGGAGCGTTTTTCAAGGCACCTTCGCTGCTAAACCTTTAGTCTGCGTTGAACAACCACCAATGTGTTTACATGGTTTTTTTTCTTACGTTTCATCATAACTACGTTTGGAACTTCGGCGACCAAGTCCAATGCTATAATGATACTCAAATCCTCTGTTTTAGGATGCCAAAACGTACGCAGTTTTAGTTTACGCCTAACCTTGCGAGATTAGATGTAAAATAAGTTTGGTTTCACGTGTTTGAGTGGATGAATCTGTTGTTGCAGTTATTGAGGTCGTGTCATGTATTGTATAACCCCAAAAGCTGTTCATATGAGTTTCTTTTTAGCCAGCTGAACTGACCCTGTAATGCGTAGGGAGTTGTAAACTCTGTGTTAAGATTTATCTGTTTGTAGCTACGGTATGGTACCCTTTGTTCTTGTTTAACCCGCAGGATAGGCTTCGGGGTGTCTACTGTGTGATTTTAGCTGAACTCGATTGGAGAGCTAGAGGAGCTTCTGGTCAGATTTGCTGTGTTGACGCATAGTATAGCGTCCAGTAAAAGATAGATGGAGGCGCCAATTTTGGAACAGTTTTCTACTCTTGCTAGTGGGGGATTTGAGTGTCACAATTACTTGTGCCAGTTCGTAATTATCTTGTGAAGGCGGGAACTTCCGCTATTATAGACTTTAACATCTACATCAAATGGAGAATTCGCGGAAGCTAGGGAACTGACAGATCGTGGGCAGTAGGCCTGAGAGGGCATCAATTTTGTGCGCGTTGGAAAAGCCAAAGTAGCATCTGTTCTTCCTTGTAATGGCGATCAAGTGAGCAAGCATATCATTTATAGCCTTTAAACGAATACATGTTTTGCGGAATGCATCACTTTATTCACACGGGGTTGGATTTGCATGGGCAATCTCGAACTCGATTATTCACCTATTGAGTTCCAAACAACTGCAAAAGGGACCTCACTACGTGATATTATGCAACTCAAAGGTGGCAAAGAAAAACTTTATCTGTGAGACAGCTAGAACTAAGCAATCGAAGCGGCGAAAGTCCTAGTCTTACGCTTATAAGACGACACAAGAATCTCTAACGTCTCAAAAACTAATTCATCTAAAGATTAGCATTTTTGAATTGGGAACGGTACTGCCTCAGCTTCATTCTTTGTGTTCTTCAAGTGATCATCACCTTTTTAACGTTTGATAATCCCATGCAAAATGTGACAGAGAAGGGAGACAAAAATTGCGATAGGCATAGACGCAGTGGGAGCTGGATTCGCGGCCGTAGCAATGTTGATGAAGACGTGAATTTCCTGTCTTGAAACGAAACTCAACAGTTGGATTAAAAGGCCAAGCGTCCTTTTCGCTTCCAAATTACTAACCCTTACGTAATAGCACATAGAGGGCTTGGAAGTCCGTTTGAAGAACATCAAGTGGTGTAGCGTTCACCCACGGTAGACAGTACCAATACCGAGGTCGAAATCTTGGGGGCCTAGAGAGCCCGCGTAGTCCCACAGTCCCCCTTCTTCTTCATAGCGTTTTCTATGTAAACCATCAGACTGTAAACGGTGGTTCGGAATCAAACGCTACGCAGGGATGTGCACTATTTGACACGTCTTCAATAGCTCTTTTGTCATACATCTAGCATTTAGCCATTTATAGAAAAGGACGTCTTCCTTCAGCGGCACTTTGCCTTTCTATTCAGTCACTTAAATTAAGTTTACTTTGCTGTTGTCACCAACGGAGCGTTTAAACAGGTCTCTCCTTGAAGGCTGAAGGATCCATGCTGTTTAATAAACACTGAGAACAAGGATTACCTCGTTGCAACGGTTTTAAACTAAAACGAAGAGATACTTGAGGGTTTTGTCGGAAGATCAGCCAGACCCCAATCCTTTCTTTCCAATTTCAGCGATCAAAGGAACAGTTAGCCCTTCCAGAAGCCCTCCTATCCCAAGCTTCCACTACTCACACCTTGTCTGAACTTAAAGTCGCTCTCTCTACCGCCTTGGCTCGAAACGCACGTCTATTGGAGCAGCGTCGCACACAAACCAATCAGTACCTCCAACTTCAGCGTCAAGCCGACTCGCTTAGTGCGGAACTGGACGCCTCTGTTGACAATCTCCGCCACCAGCGCACTCGTTGGGAAGCGGAGAAGCTCAGATCCTCGCTAGAGGCTCGGGAACTCCGTCAACAACTCGCGGAAGCCCTTGCGGCTCTTCAAACCGCTTCACAACGCCCGACTAACAGTCCCGCTCCTGTTCATCAAGGTGGCATCATTTTTTCTCATAGG
The DNA here is from genome assembly GCA_001870725.1 of Taenia solium. NCBI lineage: Eukaryota > Metazoa > Platyhelminthes > Cestoda > Cyclophyllidea > Taeniidae > Taenia > Taenia solium. The sequence continues at coordinate 13,967 of MIEF01009218.1, read as the reverse complement.
CTTGACACTAGTGCCTGCTGGTTGACACTTTGTGTATTACTACAGGCAGTGGAGGACAGAGTGAAGGTTGTACCATGTGCGAGCAGCGAAATTTAGAGGTGTCAGCGCTGCGAATTGCAGTAGAACGGCTGGAGGGTGAGATGGCACGTCAGCGGCGCGGAGCAGAACAAGAGGCGGCTCAATGGGCGGTGCAGTTAGCGGATGCGGCAGCGGAGAATCGGTCGCTTCGACTCCAGCTCTCCCGCTCCGGTAACACCGTCTTTTCCAATTCCACCTCTTCTTCCAGTGAAGGCGAGGTAGAAGACAGTTGTAACAACTGTAGACGGTTGCAGCAGTTGGTAGATGTGTTGCAGGCAAAGCGGGGTGTTGGTGGGATGATCCTCCAGCCTGATGTCGTACAGTATGAGGCTGCAACGCAGACTGAATGCATGGATGGTAAGTCTGTCGTTTTTTACTCCATCCCTCGATTTACTCGACCACTGTTGTTTTATAATTATCAAGCCTATTCTTTTCCAGGGAATTCCCCTTCCAAAAAAGAAGTAGAAGATACCAGCCTATTTGAGCTCCTTGAATTGGGTGGCCGAATCTGCAGTTCGACTGCAGCCCACCTCGAAAAACAATCGGTGGAGACTTTGGGGCCTCAACGAGGGTGTAAATCACCTTCGCCACCGCCTCCACTCACTTCCCCTCACTCCGGTGACGCTCCTGTAGACGTCTCTCGCCTTTTGGAGCGCCTGAGCATACTAGAAGCCGAGGTTGAGTCCTCTGCAGATCAGTTGAAAGCGAGTAACGACGAATTCCTCCAATTAAGGGAACGTCTGACTAACGCTGCTGTGGAGAAGGCCCATCTTAAAGCCACGCTTGATGGACTAGATGATCAGGTGAATCAGTTGGAGGCGGCACTGTTTGAGAGGACAGAGGAGCTGCGAAAATGTCAGGCTGAGCTTTCTAACTATCAAAAGCCCCGGTCTTGTGTGCTCAAGCTGCAGGAGTAGGTCATTTCTGCTTTTTTGCTCTCTCCCTCTCTCGCCTACTAGAATCACCGCTTTTTTTTCAAAATTTTAGCGACCTTGAAGCGTTGGCTACGAGTCCCCCACGAATTGTATTGCGTCAGACCTCTTCCCACTTCAAGGAAGCTGTACTGTCTTACGTAACTGGGGTAGCAAATTACTTCAATGGACCGCTAGTCGCAAAACTGAGTAAGTGTGGAATAATGTGTTACATTCTTGGCTTGGGCATTCGGTGGAGGAAATCTTATTCACTCCTCTATTGTCATTTACTTGGTCCAGCTGGACACCGTTCCTTAACAGGGCATGGGAACCACATGTTTCCCCCTCCCTCCCTTCTAGCTCGGGTAGGCGCCTGATCTACCCTCCTCGTCACAACGGTGTGACCAACTTCCAATTCGCCTGTACTCTCGACATTCACGCATCTTCAACAGTCAGTATACGATAGAAGACTCAGTTCTTGGGTGGCATCTTTGGTTAATTTTTGCTGCCATCTTCAATCTAGGGATAGAAAACGCGTGAATAGCATGTTTGCCTGGCAGCGTCGCCCTTGAAGACCTCAGAAACTATTTATTTATGTCCATCTTCTTTTATGTGAATACAGGAGTTTTGCTTTTTGGCATCACCTCAAGAACCGTAGTTTCCACTCCATTTTTTTTGCGTCTTCCTCCTAGGTCACAAGTGGAGTACAATGAATGCGCGCGTTGTCAAGGCAATTGACTATCGGCTGGTGGGATCACGAGGGCCCCGTGTGATGTTCTTCCTTGTCCTCCTCATTTATCTCGCCTTTCTCCACCTCCTCCTCGCTAATTGCCTCCTTCAGTGAAACAGATAGAAGCGAAGCACACACACGCACGCACGAAATGGTGGTGATGGTGGTCTTTCATGTGTACACATTCACTTTCGTATATTTTATTTCTGTAAATTGATTTCCTTCTCCTCGAACCCATTGTTACTATCATTACCCTGTTTAGAGCAAATTGACAAACTTTTTTTTCCCTCTTCTTTTCGCGACTGCTCCGAGAGTCCGGACACGTGCGAGCGTGGGTGTTTTAACGAGCATTCCTCGGTTTGTTTAACCTCTGCATTCGTGTGGGTTCTTGGGAGGAGGTAGGTACTAAGTATTCCTTATTTACTTTGTTCACATAAAGGACTGTCATTCTCCGCGGTGAAGTGAAGGTAGTCAAGGCGACCGATTGGTCGTTTGACTCTCCTTACAGGATTGGATCGTCTTGTACTTTTAGACGCTCGAAGGTCATTTGAGCCTGGATATGACCGAAGCATCCAAATGCCATCACGTGGTAGATAGTGAGAGGGGACCCAAGGCGACCAAGTGCTTCCCCGTCGTAGAAGCTTAACCGATTCCACTATAACCATTTTCGGTCTAGCGTCTTGTACCTGTCTGTAAGCTCTCCTGCGCTTAATTTTATCGACGTAAAGGGAGGGGGGGGGGGCTCACTAGGGGATACTAACTCTATGGCCTTTCCCCTCTACGAACTTTTTCCATGAGGTGAAGCTGACCACGAAATCTGCTTTTACCAAGGGCTGTCTCTACAGGCAGAAAACCGAGGCCCCGGCCACCGTTTTTATTTCACTTGCTTCCAGCTGTGGCTGTCTGATATCGTCAAGAGAGTGGTAAACGCAAGAATTTGGGGAGCGTCTAAAAGTACAAGGCCCTCTCACGGATCGGTTGTGGTGTGTTCTTTCTGGGGTTAGGAAAGAAAATGCGTTCTATTGCGGCACTCTTGCACGAAGAGTGTCTGCATTTCTGGAACCCAGTTGGCTTTCGTAATCCGCACCGGATTCCTTCCTCTGAAGCGCAATATCTCCAGACCACTCATTATAATCCTACAGAGCTAAATCCACCGGTGTGGATGGAATGTTAAAAAAAAATAAACAAATAAATCTGGACAACAGTTCTTTGCAAAGCTCAAGAACACACTGAAGCAACTTATCATTTCCAACTTTTACTCACGCATTACAGATCCTTCCCTTTGGAATTACTGACGAGTGGTTCAGGCGAAGTCCAACCAGCCTCACTGGCCAAAGTTTTCAAATAACCTCAAGCACTTTACATCAGCGTCTGCTGACGTCCGATTAACTGAAGGGAGACTTGGATGTTCTCACACAAAAATCAAACGAAAAAGGTGGCGAAAATTTTGCAATTCATGACCTAAACTGTTAATGCTGGCGCTTATTTATTGCACAACCACATCCAGGAGCCGAGGTGAGGGGACAAGGCGCACCGCATCCGAAATTCGCAATCACCCCTTCGAATGTGACCTGAAGAGGCCTGTTTTACTCGGTGAGGACATGAGCCACGGGTCGGAGAGTTCGCATCTAATGACGCTCATGATTTATTTGATGGGCTCATTTTCTTTCCATTCATTGCACCTCCTCTGGCCCACCAAGCAGATAACAGCACCTTCTAGCGAGCAATCCGCGACCAAACAATCACACAATCCATATATTCATGTCCAAAGGAATGGAAAAGCAAAGGCAAAAGTGAAGTCAAATAGGTGTGAATCGACGATGACTAGTCCGATTTCTCACCGCAGAGGAGACTAGGCGAGAAAAGGGTCATCTTAGACGGGTCGATCCAGGAATAGCCTCGCGAACCAGCATCACTGCAGCAGGGACAGTTCTTGAAGGGCTGTTTGGAAGACGTGAAAGGAGGAAATGAGTTCCTCTAGGTGGAGCACTTTATGCGGGACAAAAACTGTGGTCCCTTGTACTTTGTGGGCATAAAACAATTTTGCTAAGTTTGTGAGTCGATATTACTTCACTCACACTCCACAGATTGAGTCATCACCTCTTTTCGAGTGAGTTGTGTCGTGAAACTGATGTACTGCAGCAGGAAGTTCGAGACACCGACAAGGAAAGTGCTCGGCGAGGCGAGACTATGTTCGGCTAGCTCGATCCCTGATCTGAACTGAGACTAGGGTGGTGGAGACATCCATCAGCCTCAAGCTATCTACGCATGGATAACTAGCACGAAACTTGATGAGAAGGAATCGAACAACTGCCATTTAGCAGCCACAGGCAACCTGCTGGATAGTATCACGACAGAATACGTCCAGTAAACGGACGTACTTCTAAGTTAATTTAACCGTCAATCATTCGTACCCACAGGTTCTGTAAATATTGAAAAAAGAGGAGTACATTACTAAAATGCCAACTAAGAGTGCATCTGGTAAGGCCAGCAACAACTAATCAAAGTTACAAGTACGGTTTTACGGAGACCTTTCCTAGAAAATCATTTAACAAAATCTCAGATAAATTGCTGTTCGCAAGAGTGATTCTGTATGGCAAAAAAATTCAAAGAATTGCAGCTCAATGGTTTCAAGAGTGGACTGACCTTCCGGAAAATTGTCTTGCTCACTAACGAAAATGAAGTGTGGATCATTATGCATGGAGGATCAGCGATAAGTAACGAAATAAACAAGAGTAAAGGTTTCAGATTTCACTATACCGTTAATGAGTTAGAGCAGATAGCCGTCGAGCATCTTAATTTTCAACAATAGAACATACCTGAGACGAGTTTATGATCTTATCTCGAATCTTGGAGATGAAGGAGTCGTTCTGCCATCCCAAAACACTATAAGGAGAAACAAGAAAACACTTGACGACTCGAGTAACCACCGCAGGTTCAAAGATGTAAGCAACGACTGAAAACGGACCTCAAGGGGCTGGAGAATCCAGTTCCCGATCCACAATCAGTAGACGACCAAAGAGAGTTCTCCTCGGCATAGGTCTTAGCAAGAATCCTGAATTTCTCAGGTTCCGACATCAACCTGGGAACACACAAAATGCTAAAACAAACGATCCTACGTTTGTGCGGCTTCTGGATTGGCAAATTTCTGAATATCGCTAACGGATATGGCTTCAACTGAAAGGTCGTTCATGACACAGCGAAGATGGTGAAGAATGTGGAAAATTCGCGAAGTACCTGAGACCCACTTCTCAAACTCCGGGCCCAAGTCAAGTTCACCAGTGTGAGGATGCACATGCGGATGGTAAAAGCCACAAGGTAGGAAAATTTTCTAGATACTACTTTCAGGAGAAACAAATCTTACTGGAGGTAGAGAGTACGGAAAATCTTCAGGAATTTGGAGTTTGAAAGGAAACACGCCGCCGACATAATATCCCTTGCGAACTGATATTAATCCATACCAAACTTAAAAAAGACGTGTAATAATAACAACTCTTAAGCCTCACCATCAGGCTGATCAATAGAGGGAAGGGTGTAAATTCCAGGAGGGTGAAACTTCATTATTAAATTACTAGCATAAAAGTGTTTAGTCCAAGGATGGTACACCTACTATTCCGACATGAGTGAGTACTGGTGAATGAATTTAAAAGGGAGAACGGAAAGTTTTGGCGAATCCGAGTTCCTGATTGGAGAAGGCGCGGCCTCCATGGGAGAACGAAGAGTCGCAGTGGACGGTGAGGTTGAAAATGTCACTTAGGGCTAACTTGAAGGTTGCATGTATGGTTGCATAATTCCAAGGAACGCAAAGTTCAATTTTCTAAAGTAAACATTACAAGGGTAGGAAGACCTGCCTACCGAAGTGCTTTACGTTGTGCTTTAAATGGTGCACCGTTTTTTCGCGAGCTGGTAACCTGGATACATAAAAGCTATTGGTAATTGGCGTGAAAGGTTTGCAAACTTTTGCTCTGTGAGGCAAAGATGCCAAGCACCAAGCAACTTCATACTCCTAATTTCAAAGGCACATTCTTAAGTACTGCTTCCATTGAGTCAGCCGTTCATCGCAGTAATGAGCTTTCAACCACTTAAGCCACCTCTTAATGTTTTGTTGTGCAGCGCCCTGAGACTATCCTGAGAACAAAAAACTCATAAAACGTTGGGAATATGTAAGTGCTTTTGGGCTAAAAGAAGGGATTTCGGCGACTGCATGGCCCAGACATCGGCCTAACCAGCGATGGCATCGTAGATAACCAAATAACTGTACCAGAACTCAGAGGCAAACAAACAACAAATGTTCAGTACACTGCAAGTAGTCTCTTAACTTGTGATAAGTTTTAGGGGCTGATGTAATCAAACAGCATATATATGATAGATTTCGACAAATTGCACGTCCGAGGAGTGTTCTAACTGTAAATAGTGGGGATTAAGTCGCGCGTGTCGGTCGCTGCGCGCATGCCAGGACGATGGCCATGGACAAGGAAATGACCGATTACTTGAATCAGGTATGTGAGGTTTTCTGTGTCTACCTTCTTGTAAACTCATGTAGATGAATAAGAATCGCTGTTTGTTTTTCTACAAGAGTTGGGTCCCATACTTTATTGCATCTTTTGCGGGATGCTTTCTTAGTAATTCACTTTTTTTCCTCATAGCCCTTCTTCTTTGACCTACATAATTAGAGTTTGCGCAATTCTAGATGCAAATTAAGGAGACCTCGGATCTCTACGTTCAGTGCAGCACCGTTTGTTTCAATCGCTGTGTAATGAACTTTACTGCACGAAAGCTCAACGATAAGGAGGTTAGCTTACCTATTTTAGTGTTGTTCAACAATTATTTGAGGCCTGGCTTGAGTTGCTCCCATTCAAATTTTCTATTTATAGCTTGATTGCATCGAAAAGTGCACCCAGAAATTCGCCAAAATGAATCAGCGTCTGACAATCCGTCTTTTCGAGCTGAACCGCGATGAACTCGCAAAGCAACAACAGCAGCAGAATTAGGGACTCCTTTCCTATAGCTATGCTCTGGTTGGTTTTACTCGTCAACCGATGTCAATTTCCTGTACAGAATGGTTTTACACCAGCAATTAGGCGTTTCACTCTTCTTGTATCTAAGATTACCTGTAGAAAACCTGTCTTTGCCTTGTGCTCTTGTGTTTTTTTTCACCACTTTCTGGTTTCGAGCTACTAGGATCTCGCATGTCCCCGTGAGGCTTCTGTTTCATTATTCGTGTTGAATTTTGTGAGGACGAGATGTAGGACAAGAGATTGTGTTTTGGTGATCCGTTTCTAGAACCCCATGCGCAAGCTAGCCTCTCCCGCAGTTTTGGCGTAGGGGCTGTTATTTGTAGACAAAGTCTGTGATTATCAAGTTTTTCTCCGTTGGAGTCATCTAAAATTGAACTAAGAAATTGCAGAGGCACTGATGCGAAGTCCGAGTGAGTCCTAAGCATACCCATGCCCTGATCCGATGGGAACAAATGAAGACTTCAAGGTGCTACGATTCACTTTTTGGTAGGACTTCATTCCAAGGCAATTAGCATTTCTGAGCTGTCACTGGAGGTATTGGATTCGTGCGATTCAATCTGGCCCGCCTGAAGTACGGGGTTTTAAGCTGAGAGATGATTGAAGCCCCAACCACCCGCAGCTTTTCACGCGATAGTCATAGCAAACACTATTGAACATTCTAGCGTGCCATACTAGGCAACTTCTATTCCAATGCGTGGCACAACTCTCTTACAGATCCAGGCGTGAAATCCTACTGGAAAGTGCTTTATCCAAACGACAAAGAAATGCTTCTGTTCCCTTAATGCCTTTTCTAATTAAGTGACAATCATCATAATAGGTGTGTAGTTTTTTGGAGGCAATTCGACATCAATACCATCAAGGGAATACTTCACCTCAGTCGACGCCTTCCTCCTAGCGGAGTTTTACATGCGACCCGACAAACACTTTATTGCATTCGCCGCATTCCCTCTTCTCAGTTGCCTTCGTCGGACAAAGTCGATCACTGAAAAAGTTCAGAAAGTCCTGGCGCATTTCCTGATTACAAGTAAATATGAAAGTGTTCATATTATTCCCCATGTCTCTAGCTCACGAACAATTTAACATTCTAAGTGGAAGCATTTTTGGTTAGCTCTCTGCAAAACCACTTACGCCCAATTTTTTTCCTTATCAAAGTCAGTTGTTCTCCCCGTTGCTTTTGCCAGACCACTATATCTGTGAGTTGGCTTCGTTTCGTACTTGTAAGGGTCGTAACGTCCAGGCCCCGTGAATGGCGTCTGAAATCATTACAATTTTGGGGGTTAACGTGAGTATCGCCGTTGGATGTGCTCAACACCATGTGAACGAGAAACTCAATCTAGTTAAATGGACAACTGGGGAAAATAAGTTATCATCAACAGTTGTAATTGCTCACCACGTTGCCTATCAGCATGTTGTACTCTCGTTGAGTCATTGTTGAGCCAAATTGGGGTCCAGGTGGTGCTTTACCAGATTTTAGCTCGCACCTTTTCCATTGGGGTGCTTCATTTTTATATTGGCCGGGATCTGTTTTAATCTTTTTGTACCAAATGTAAAAAAAAGGAAATGACTTCATTGTCGGATAGTCAGTCTGCTCGATATAATGATAAGATTTATGATAATGAGGTTTATAAATTTATTATGACAATAAGTTTGCTCATTAATCGGTAGCTTTTGCGATAAAAATCTCTCCATTGAACTGTCAACTCACGTCCTTATCAATGTTGTATCCAGGTGCATTAAGGCAGCAGCGCTCTCCATACTTCTTCGGGAATCTATCCGTTTTTGAAAACATTCCCTTCTTCTTATTCCTTTCACTCTGCATTATCTCAACAAAGGATGGCATGGTGGCATTTTCCGTCAGTGGATGCTCCACCCTCTGGTGGGAGAATCAAAGTGTTCTCTACTTACGCAGCTTAAGTGATAGTTTAACTTTAAGCTCCACGTACTTCTCTCACAAAGTAACCATGTTTGAATGGTGCCAGGCGTTCTTCACAGAGTGAATCAAAAGGACGGCATCGTTTTTTGAGATCTTCAAGCTCCTGGTCCATCGGTGCCTTCAAGGTGTAGCAGGCGGGTCCAACACCATCCTAAAGAGAAGCATTGATGTGAACTGGTGCTTTGCATGATAAATGCCACCGAATATCCGGCTTTGACAATACGTATTCGATCATCTCAACAGTAACACCTCACCTTGGGAGTGGGGGTACGATTCACCACAGCAGCTAGAGTCCATGAATCTAGACCCAGATGGTTTGTTTTCGTTGCTTTTGTGTCCTTAAAAGGGTCATAAGCGCCCGGTGGTGGTTGATTGGTCTTCAAATTAAAACCAACAGCCATGTTATCTGTGCGTTTTCAGTCTTTTATTCCTTTCTACATCAATAATTAAGGTAATTCGGACCCAAACTCTTTATAACGTCCTTGATAATAAACCAAAGCAAATCGAAATATCAAAGCGTCCAATGTAGTTAAAGTGGCACCCTTTCCAGATTTAAGGTTTTGCTTCTCAAGTGGATAGATTGAGCTCCTGCTAAAAAATATTTATTGTAGCCAACAACGGGGACAGTTATGGAGAGTTAGAAATGAATGAAAAAATAAAATAACTAAAATTTGGCCAATCCTACAAAATCTCTTAGTCGTGTCTTTTTTCTCTCCTTCATCCTCTCTGACTTTGTTCCAAAAGCCGCTCCACACGGTGGTAGCCAGGGACACTTTGGAGGCTTCTCTTGAGGCTCCAGATCTGCAAGATAGAGATCATCATTCGTCGCGTCATCTTTCTCATTTAGAGAGGGACAAATGGCTGCCGCAGCATCAGCGGTAGCTGTGATACTGATGCGCGGCATCGCGGCACCCCAGTCTTGTTCCCACTGATGCTGGCGGGAGCTGAAGAGCACGTAGGGTGTCTTTGAACGATTCTGCGCGTTTGCGCCGAGACATTTGATTTGTTTGGGATTGTATTTGTACTCAAAAGTTGGTTCCTTTGGCGTGGGAAAGAAGCATTAGTCAGAAATCTGTGTATAACCACACAGGATATTAGAGGACCATCATCATGTACATAAATACATGGCTTAAGTACGTTGATCCATGCCTATATTTTTTTATTTGAATAAACGCGCTCTAGTGCACTGAACTTTGAGTTAGTAGAAAGCGTTTAATAGGTCAAACTCAAGTATAGTAACCCTCCTTATTTCAAATGTAGAAACGATGTTTGACGTAATTTCTGTGGTGCACAATACTCAGCAAGCAAGTTAAAATACAATGCACTTAGATGATATAAATGTCAATTATCCATTATTTTGACACACTCCACGCAGGGTTTCCAAATATTGAGGTCCCATTAATTTTGGGTGCATGCCACATGGAGCAAATCTGGATATAGGGTTAATCTCTCACAACGTATACCTTGCCGATTTTGAGAATGTGTGGCCTTTACTTGATGAACATGGCTTAAAAGCATTTTGTGCATCCTGGTCTTTAAAAATGCGCAATAGCGCCTTCATGCCCTAGATTCCGCGCTGCCGATTACGGAGGCCGCTGGTGTCCTTCCTATATTTATTCAGAAATTAAAACACATATTTTCGAATTAGATAATTTGTTGTACTTTGCATTTTCAATGGTAGATTGGGTCCTTGTCCGCTTTTGATGAACAATTGTAAGGCGAATCTTGCAAAGTTGTTTGTAACCAAGCTAAAGAATTTTGTCACAGATTCCAAAGTGAAGCATGAGAGTCAAAGACACACTTAGTTGAGCTATTTGTGCTGGGTAGTGCTGCGAAATAAACCTTAAATTTCCTTAAATCCCGAAGTGACTCACTTGAGGGCATATGTTTACTATACTTCAGTACTTGATAGCTAAATTATTCTGCGAAATCATAACAAAGATTAAGCACTATGCAGTTAATTACATTATTATATTGGCACTGCTTATGCGACTATTCATGTGCTAACCACACTGCACTACCTATTAAATCCCTCAAAACTCTTAAATATTTCTAGCAAATGAAAATGCACCACAATGGTCAAACTATCTTTTAGTAGCCACAATGGATCCGAATTACTTTGACGGCAATTCACTCTTGCATAGATGCAATGACACTACCACATGGATGATCTGTAGGACCACAATTCCTCCCCGCAGGCGAAAGAAGGCATAAAGCTTGAGCAGAATTTGTCCTGTCGGCACACGGAAGAGGTTGAGGCTACTAAGATGGAACAGAAGCCAGGCTGCTTAGTGGAGGTTCTTTGGCGAAACCCCAAGTGGCTCGTTACCAAAGCCGCGAGTTGAACTAACAATTGAAACATTTGAATTGATGGTAATTAAGTTGCAACAATTTTTCGGTATTTCTTTGGGTCTTGTGACTAAACATGTTTTTTTCTGATGTACAAAGAATGCAAATGCCCTATCGATTATCCAAAGGCCTTATTTGTTACTAGATCTGCAGGTTAGCTCGGATCGGATGAAGCAGGAATCCTTGCATAGTAATGGCATAGTACCTCATTAATGTGTCAAAACATGAGCTTTAGACTTAATTGCCTGTAATCTGTTGCAAATACCTACAAAACTGACTATTCCATTGAAATCCTTTTGTTCCTCTACTCATTTGCTTCTGCTGTGCGTAGCCTCGCCTCGCTTTCCGCACTCAATCGATTTTTAAGTTCGATGACCGTGCAAGCGCGCGTGTGTAATCAATTCCCCCGTGAGTTTCGTTACTTCCAATCAATAATCGATTATCCTCGGGCCTGGGCGTGCACGTGCGTGTGGCGATGCACGATTGCTGAGTCCTCCACCCTGTGAAGATTCATACAGCGGCAAGCGGATCGCCATTCTGTTGAAAGTAGACTCGGAAATTGGCACCTGCCGCAGTAGGTATAGGAAACACTTTTGCTTGTCTCAGGAACTCTTTTCTGGGAATGCTGTTGGTGCAACCTGTATTTACATTCATCATGGTGAGCAGTATCAATCATCCCATCAAATGATGAGTAAAATATGTCAAATACTAAGTTCACAAAAGTTATTTTTTAAATGAAACCTTCCTTTGGTTCTGCTCCAATTGCTACTCCTGAGATTTTGATTTTCCTATTATTTCATTTTTCTTACTAACTTGACTCACATGAAAGTTTTTTTTCTTTTTACCAACGGTACACCTCATTAAAGCTTGGCTAAAATTAATTTGTATGACTACAAATTGAACCAATCATAATCAGCCGGTCACTCCAATTTTATTGGATTATCGAGCCAGAAGCTTTTTATTGGCTGCATTTTCTTGCCATTTACTAGGTGAGGCAGTAGTGTTAAATAATGCCAATGGAATGGGAAAAAAGTACCTTAAATTAATGAGTCATTGGCTTTACTGTGGTTGGGCCCCTTTAATGCTTAATAAAAAAGTCTTAAATACTTGATTTTTTAATGAAGCCTTCCACTGGGGTTATGGAATGGGTGTGGGTTCGTTAACAAGACTACATAACTCATTTGCAATTTGTCACCTGTGTGCCAAGTCACCAATGAACACAAATAGGCGTCTTTTTATTTGTTCCTAATATTTTTTTTGAGAAAGGTCGAATCTCCTCAGAACGCAAATACTTCGTTTTCATGTAACTTTAAATCAATTGGAGGACCTCCGCTTCCTCAGTATGCTGAGGTTATGATGTAAAAGTTGGGATAAAATGGTAAACATGTGTAGTCATCGCTGAAATGTAACAAATTCAGGCCTTGGAGAAACATTAGCAATGAGATTTAATTAACGATTTATGGTGATTGACAAGAGGCTTTGATAGGCGGGTATGGGTAAATGTTGATGTAACAGTGAGGTTAGAGGCCTCTTTGACAGCTTTGTTCCGTTTTGGATGTGGAAATCACAGAAGCCTTCTACCACATTAAAATAGGTCCCTTTCGAATGAGTACAGCGCTTTCGCATGTGGAGTAATTTGTCGTTCTAGAATGCATTTTTGTTGGCTCAAGTTCTCCAAATTTCGGGTGTAGTAGTCAACTTGAGATGTTTCTAGGAAAAAAACTGCTCACAGAACCATCATCATTATCATTCACGCCCTCATGTAATCAGAGTGGTCCTCTGCAACACCTTTGTTGAGCCAAAATTGTGATCTGCATTGCGTGGAGACCGATGGCTTCGGCGTTGTTGGAAGGGGTGGAAGGTGTTTGGATAAACACTTCCCCCATTTAATCTTGCTACTTGCTGCCTGTTCGTGTAATGTGATTTGGATGGACACCTCTGCCAACAGCCGCAGCGCACATTGCTCCACATCTCGGACCTATGGCATCAAATCTCATGTCCACTTATCCATACGGCTTTGTCAAAGTAGGATACAGCATTGGTGAAGGGGGAACAAAAGCGGTAGAGTTTGTTAGAACACAAGCACAATGTAAAATCGTTTCAGCACACGCTTCCAAACCTAACTTTCTCTCTCAAGCACATGCAAAGAATGCTTACTCCCTTGTGTGGGTATTTTAACTCCATAGCTTCTCCTTTCGAAATTCTAGCCATTCGAAGGCGATGCATTTATGGAGAGACTAATCATCCTTCTGTAATGCTCAAACCAGTAAGTCATTGTCATTGTGAGGCTGTATACTGCACCAAGCATCAGAGAAGCATTCTATAAATCTAACCGCGGCATAATGTAGGCGTCAAACTAAGTTACGACGCATCCCATTCACTGTCAGTTTCCCTGTCCAGCTTGTTCATTTTCGTGCATTTTTGGTTCCGACAGCCAAATCTAAAGCGTTCCATCAGCCGTATAATTAATGCCCACAGGTCAGCCGATCACTGTATTTCCCATGAGCACCAGCAGCATGCATCGTTCCCGTTGCTACTGTTTTCACAGTGTTGAAGACATTCAATACTTCTTTAAAGACTTTATCAGGACTCTGATCCGGCGTTTCATTCCATTGTTCCATTGACACACATGTGAAGACCGCGCCCTTTTGATCAACAAAAGTCCCCATCAAATAGAGAGTACTCCAATCAGATTCTAAGAAGGAATTAAGAGAGCACGTATCCAAAGCGGTGTGATAAAAGCTTTGAAAGTAATCAGCACAATTGTTTTCAATCCTATATCTGTGAGGCAACGCTAGGGCCAGATTACAACATCACTATGTATGGCTGCAAATATCAAAACATTTCCAGTCGGAGAGGTAAAAACTGCTTTGAGAGGAGAGTGGGTAGTGTTCACTGAGGATGAGGTGAGCAAGCAGCACTGTTTGGAGAAGACGGTGAGGCTAGAG